>CAAKMY010093976.1:320-47143 GCA_901111285.1 Corrigiola litoralis | reverse complement strand
CCGGCCCGTGGCCAGCTCTACTTTTCACCGCCCCGATTTACTTATGTCGTCTCATATATCACATCCTCCCCCAGAATTACACATATTCCTTATCACTATATTCTAATAAAAAGTTGGAAATACAAATTAAATTATTGAGCTTTATAATAGTTGATAATCATGGACAATAGTGAATTTGAAATCAAAATAGTACAAATTATTTTCTTGAAAAAGAAGCAAAATGTACTGATAACGTGTCTAAACCATAGACCCGACATGATGAGACACGTTTCGGCCATTGTCCAAACTTGTTTTCAACATGTCAAACATTCTCGACACGCTGATGCCTTTTCCAGTTTTTTTTTTTCTAATTTCATTCTATTGGATTTACATATGTTCATATAAATGCTTGACTTTAGTGTTGTAAACTTGTAATGAATGCATTAATATTCATTCCCTTTCATTGCAGTCCTTACCGCTTACATTTAGATCAAAGGTGTGGTTATCAATCAATATCAACCCATAAACCATGTGCAATTACATAACGCTCTGTCAATTTAGCTAAAGGGCTTTAGAATAGTAGTTTATGAATGGTTATTCTCGTCGAGTTCTAGCAGACATGTCGCAGCCAAGTTGGTACAGAATCGGTCTGATCAAGTTTGTTTTTTTATCTCTAATTTTATACTCGTACTCTTTAACAGAGCACTTATTCATGTGCATCCTGCATCAATACACTTGCACTTCGAAACTCCTCAACTTTCCATAGTTTAGACCTGATCGTGCTTATGTTAGCAAGGTCATGTCAGTAATAATAGTTTTAGTGCCCCTTAAACATGCTTGTTATTTTTTTTTTTGGTTCTAGTGAACATGTTTATTATTTAATACTTTAACAAGCTGGCATTTACAATAACATCTCAAAGGATTTTAACAATTATTAGACTTGGCAATCGGTTCATTCGGATCGGGTCTTTTTGGGTCGACTTGGTTTTTAGATTCAACTTATGATCAGTTCAACTTTGGTTTCGGGCCTAGCTAATTCGGGTTTGTCATGTTTCGACTCAGTTTAAGTTGGGTCATCCTCGATCTAATCAGATTAATATGTTGATTTAATATGTTGATTTTATATTATTTTGATTTGTTGGGGTGAAATTGCATATAAATCGGAATTTGAACATGTTATTGTATTCGAACTAATTATAAGATGCACGTGCCCTTTGTAAAATGCATAGTGCATCATATTTACCGGTATAAAAGACATATTTGCGTACATCAATACTCCTTATGATTTACGGAGTATATACATATCAACCCTACTGTTATAGCGTACAAATTCACATATAATAGAGTGCTTATTCACCAAGTATATATCAAGTACATATTCATCAAGTATTAAAAATAACATATTAAATATTTATAGTGTATATAATCACCAATTACATTACATATAGTTCATTGATATTTATCTTGATGTATGACGCATCATACCACGAGTGTGTCATATAAATTACCTTGTTATAGTGCAAGTGTCATATAAATTACCTTGTTATAGTGCAAGTGGTTATGGCTTTGTGAAAGTAGTTTAACTGCTCTTTAAATATGATTGTTATATAACAGCAAGTGGCATATGAAATCATCTCTCGAAGGGGATAGTGCAGGGCAACTGTTCAAGTCGATATGACTCAAATATAATGCAACTAGAAATAGTGGCCTTGTTACATATGATCAGTACATAATTTGTTAAGTTAACATTGTGCTGCAGATTTCGTAAGTGCCTTTACATCTTTTATTTTTGTTACAGGTTATGGAGAAGCAACTTTCTGGCTGGTTCGATGGTAATACAGTGCCTGGGAATTTTGTATTTCCACCTGGGGAAAGACCAGGGGATCAGATTGTCACATAATCGGCGCTTCCAATAATCGATCTTGGGAAGGCAGTGGGAATTGATCGTGAAAAGATAGTTCATGAGATTATGGAGGCATCTAAAGAGTTCGGATTCTTTGGTTTGTTGATAATTTTAATTAAAAAATTGATATAGAAAGATTCTTACGCTTATGAGTTACTCCGTATAAGTTATGATTAGTACTTATAGTAGGCCTAGCTACATTTAGCCGAAAGAAATAATGGATCTTTATCGGCCTCTCTTTTCACGTACTCCGTGGTTAACCATGGAGTGCCCAAAACGTTACTGGACGACGCAAGAGGTGTTTTCAAGGAATTTCATGAGCTCCCTATAGAGGAGAAATTAAAATTCTACTCTCCGGACTTTGAACAAAAATGTGATTTTTACCCAAGTAGTTATGTGTATGAGAAAGAAGAACTTCACAATTGGAGATATTCCTTAAAACAACATTGCACTCCTTTGGAAGAATGCATGCAACACTGGCCTGAAAAACCTATCAGATGTTGCATTTACTTGTAATTTCTAATAAGTCATCACCCATCCACCATAATGATTTCTGTGAATGAGATCTTCGTAGGATCTCTATCCGCTAGTCTTACCGAACTCATATGTCAGATGTTTCCTGTGTTTTCTACTCTAACAGATAACTTTTCCAGTTGTTCCTGTCAGTCTACACCTTTGCTCTTGCACCAACTTGTAAATTCTTAACATGTATACTATGGTACACCTCGCCCTGCGCATAGGGACCAACAACAATGGTAAATTATTAGGTGCTTCCGGAGTGAAAAAGTACAAGAAAATTCTAAAAGGTACAAGAAATAAAACATGATATAGATTGTGAACAACAACAGTGGCAGCTAACAATTACAACACAAAAGAGTCTTGGCTTCAAAAACAAGCAAACTTTGCTACAGTCTACTTGGGTGGAGGCAGTGCCGGGGGTAACATTGAGCATCACCTCGGGATTGTCCCAAGTTTGATTCCTCATACTCCCATACTGCACCAATATACAAAAAAAAAATGTTCATAGTTTAATTGCACCTTAAATCATGCTTGTTAATTTATTATTCGATACTCTAGCAAGCTGGCACTTGAAATAATCCCTCAAAGAGGATCATAACAATTATTATATGATCCACCATTTATGTATTGCATCATGCATTATATTCACCGGTACAAAAGACATATTCAAGTAAATCAATTTAATTTATTTGTTTACACATTCATTAACCCGACTAACGTAATATAGTGTGTACTAATTCACATATTTTAGAGGTCATATTTACCATTATGGCATATATATTAAAAATTTCTATTATACATTATTCATTTATAATTATCTTGGTCCAAGATGCATGCATCATACAAGCACAATGTACGGAGTAATATAATTTACCGGATTATGGTGCAAGTTGTTATATGACTTGTGGGAGTAGTTTAAGTGCTCCTCAATCATACTTGCTACTATATATTTATTAGCTAGCTGGGATTTGTAGTAATATCTCAAAGGGGATAGTGCAGTAATTACTATGACTCAAGTAATGCAATTAGCAATAGTGGCCTTAGCTTGTCACATATGATCAGTACATAATCTGTAAAATTACCCTTGTGCTCCAGATTTTGCATGTGTGTGCCTTTACATCTTTCTTTCTTTTTTCTACAGGTTATGGGGAAGCTAGTTTCTGGCTTGTTCGATGGTAAGACGGTGCCTGAAAATTATGTATTTCCACCTGGAAAAAGACCAGGGGATCAGGTTGTCGCAACAAACAAGGCTGTTCCAGTAGTCGATCTTGAGAAGGCAGAGGGAAATGATCGCGAAAAGATAGTTCATGAGATTATGGAGGCTTCTAAAGAGTTCGGATTCTTTCAGGTTTGGTGGTGATTGACTGATCGTAAATGTCTTTTTCGAAACGATATTTGATCTAGTAAGATTTCTTAAGCTTGTGATTTCAGGTAGTTAACCATGGAGTGCCTAAAAGGTTACTGGACGACACAAGAGGCGTCTTCAAGGAATTTCATGAGCTCCCTATGGAGGAGAAATTAAAATTCTACTCTCCGAACTCTGAACAGAAATGTGTATTTTACCCAAGTAGTTATGTGTTTGAGAAAGAAGAACTTCACTTCTGGAGATATGCCTTAAAACAATATTGCACTCCTTTGGAAGAATGCCTGCAACACTGGCCTGAAAAACCTACCAGATACAGGTAATATATGTAAATTATCCATCTATCTAAAGTTGTAAAACTCAAAAGAGGGAGGAGGGATCTATACACTACAACAACCAAAAGACTAATGTAGCACCTTTGTGCAGAGAGGTTGTAGGGGAATACGCTACCAAAGTGGCAGAGGTTGCATCCAAAGTTCTTGAGCTGATATGTGAAGGACTTGGACTTGAACCTGGATACTTCGAAAATGGATTGAGTCGGGATCATCTTCTGACTACTTTTAACTATCCACCGTGCCCGGATCCTAGACTGACTTTAGGGACTGAAAAGCATACTGATCCTAACCTTGTCACTCTACTCCTTCAAGATAATATTTCAGGACTTCAAGTCTTCAAGGATGGAGAATGGATCGGTGTTGAGCCCGATCCTTATGCCATTGGTGTCAACATCAGTGACCAGTTACAGGTATACCTTATGCATTAGAAATATATTCTAATGAACTTCTTTGGAAGTTTTCTTTTGTATGTGTCTGTTAATGTGCTACCACTCAATTTCTTGCGAATTGCAATTTACTATTGTGGCAGATTATTAGTAATGGAAAGCTGAAAAGCGTGGTTCATCGAGTAGTAACAAATTCAGAGGTTGCGCGCTACTCTGCTGCCTTGTTCATCTTTCCAACTAAGGAAAGCCTGATAGAACCTGCAAAAGCTATTACTGATCATAGTCCTCCACTCTATAAGACTATTCGATCGGACGAGTACTTTAAAACATATACCGCAGCTTACCGTGACAAGGCTGCGGAGTCAGTAGTGGATAGTTTATTGTTGGTGCCCAATGCTTAAAAGCCCAACACCACATGAAGCAAAACTCTGTCATCTTTGGGATTCTCGTTTGTTGCACTGTATATATGTGATACATACTACGTATTTTGATTTATTGTAAGATTCGTGCTCAGTAATAAAGCTCACAAAATCTGATATCAATCTAATTCTCGTTTGTTGTACTATATATCTATGTGATATGTTCAATGTATTATGATCTGTGTCTGAGGTTTCTGCTCAATTATCACACACTATGCTTAGTCGCTTCTGTTATTCTTGTCAATATATGTTCATGATTGCACTTCGCTTAGTCGCTTCTCATGGGTTTTATTGATCTCTGCGGCTCTGCTCGATAAATTCTTTAGTTATTGACATAAAAAGATGCTTTCTGGTCTATGCTTTGCATAAAAGCTAAGAGTTTAGCTAACAAATGACTAAATGAGCCCTTCGAGAAGTCAATAGCACCACACAACTCTCGACAGTTCTTGCCGATTTAAGTTTAAAAACCATACTTATGGAAGCTGAGTTTGTTGTTCAACTATCTATCTAGGATTTAAACCTGTACATTGTATCTGCAATCATACAACAGATAGAGATCATAATAAAACATCAGGTTTCTCTATGGTATGTAGACAAATAATACAATCTAGCTAAATATCTCCATACATGTCTGCTGAAAATTATGTCTACATTAAGGTTTCAACTGACAAAATTTCTGAATAATTCTACGCCAATTGTCCCACAATATGGACATATACATACATGCCAAGATCCATATAAATGGGATAACATCACCTAACTAGTCACCAAAGTTACTTGCTCATTTCTACTATAGGAGACCTGCACTACATTATTCGTATTAACTTCAAGAGTACTTTTTATTCCTTAATATTACTCCTACTTGTTAAGAACCTAATACTGTATAAATCGCCACCAGAGGCCGCCGATAATCAAATCCAGGACTGGATTTGGTAATTGCATTTGAAGGAATTCACGCCACTGATGTGCGCAAATATATCAGAGGAATCCACCATATCATCCTCTTCTTTCACCGCAACCTGTAATCGATAATCAACAAAAGCCCTTGGTTTAACGAATCAAGTATGTTTGCAGAATTATTTTCACAAAATAAGATTTAACAAAATTGTTATGCCAAGACCTTTTGCTAGCTAGAGAGCAATAATGCAGCTATCATGTAAATAAGCTACATAATCATGGTGCACTCATGAATCCAACCAATAACGCATTCGATATTTCTTTCGAATTTTTAAACATTTAATGAAGGGATCATCTTACTTCATCGTAATCGTCCTCTTCATGGTGACCATTCATGTGCTTATGAGCCTCTCCATAATCATCATTCTTGGCAAACCTTCCTCTGACTCGAGGTCGGCTATCAGCTAAGGTCTTCCGGCATGCATACTGTCACAAAATGGCTTCCATGACAATAATGTTTTTCAAAGGAACATTCGCAGGAAACGATATAAAGCAGAGATTCATACATCTAAATGTACACTGTAAACTGCACGTACAACTCAAAAGCTAATCTACAGGCCAATCTTTTTTTGTAATGGCAACAGGCCTCAATTTTTCCGGATGAAATTTATGGCATTCTAATTAGTCATTGTGGCATGCACATAACCATTTGTGCGTTAAATTTGTTGTTCCATTTTCATATTACACTCCTTATATAATCCCTTCTGTATATCACAATGACTTGAACTGTTTCCGCATCACTTTGTCCCATGTGTGAGCATGATAAAGGGTGAACTACATGAGGTAGGACAACATATTCCAACAGACGCATAAACTCTGCAAAGGACATGAAAACAACTAGAGATTGCTTAACCTTGATCTTCTTGCTGAAGTTCCTCTCATTTCGCTTCTTCATGTATCTATGAATCTTCTCTTTCCTTTGTTCAACTGAGAGCTTCCCAACCTTGAAAGAAGAATCTTCCATATTCGATATCTCTGTACCATTGGGAGCAGAAGTTGTTGCTCCACTAACCAACTGTGAATTCTCATTGCTAAATGCCTTTAATGTAAAGCAACAATAACCATTATATAAATTATATGTAATATTTGATGCAAAATTGTAGTAAAAGAACCTTATAAGAAAAAATAGTACCTGCATTTCTCCTGAATTATATCGAGGCAGTTGATCAGAGCAGAAAATCCCAGCATTATCTCCTTGAAAATCCAGCTCTTTGGCCTGTAATTCTGATGCCATTAACAAACTCCCACCAAAGATGCCAGAATTGTCAGCCCCTAGACCAGAATTCAGACCCCCATGGGAGAAGGAACCTAGTGAAGGCGGTTCGAGAAACGAGCAGGATGAGGATGAAGAAACAGCTGCTACTGCTGCGGCTGCTGCTGAAGGGTTAAGCCTTAGGAAATGAGGAATTGATGATAGGCAATCCTCGTCGAAAACCGGGCCTAATGACAGTGGGGGGCCTGCCAGGAGAGGCAGTGCCACTGCAGGATCAACAGGATTAGTTGGGTAATGTGAGAGGCCATTGCTTATGGCTACATGATCAGCTAAGGTTTGGTTGAGGTTGTAAGGAGGAAGTGGGGGAGTGGAATAGGGTGGTGAAGGGGAGAAGTCAATTGAGGCCGAGATGTCGTTATCGATTTCAACTTGTGGGTCGAAGATCACAGAGAGACCGTTACTGTGGTGGTGGTGGTGGTGGCTTGGGGCAGTGATGGTGGTGGCGGTCGTGGTTGTGCTGCTTGTGGTGCTATTGTTGGCATTTTGATCTCCTTGAAAATTATTTATGTCTATGTTTTCGGTACTAAACTTACTATTTTTGGTGTCATTGTTGTCTGCTATACTGGAAGGAAAGGAGTGGTTAGTGGCATAGGAAGAGTTCTGGTCTTCAAAACAACAACAATTGGGACTCGAAGTGACCTCAGAGTTCTGCAAGGTATCGGGAAATATGTCGGAGTCGCAGAAATCAAAGAGTTGAGCACTGATTGGTATTGAAATGTCATCCTACAGCAATCAGAAAGAAGAATTAGTTACAGGATCAATATGAATGTAAACATAAAGTTTATACATGCATCTTACAATACAATATACTCCGTACTACTTTATGTTTCACCTTCCTCTCCTCTGATTTTCTCATGATAAATTCTATAGTAGCTAGTCTATTGATGTGCAAGCAATGGAATGATAACTTATATGCGCACAAACTAAGAGTAGTTTGTGCAGGACACCAAAGAACAAACCATGGCTTATGCTGCTAAAACATGTCAAGTAAAATTCCTTGCAGACATAACATGTCATGCTTTTTACCCTAAGTTGCAACAATAACAGGCATACATCTTTGTCTGGTTCATACCAGTACACATCAGTGGTGTAAACTCTATAGGACATCGAATGAAGTGTATTGTTTGTCATCTAAACATGAGCATAAATAGAAAGTTCAGCCCATCAAGGTGATCTTTTTATGGATACAAACTAAAAGCAACCCGAATACACATCTACCCTATCTTGTGTTCCATGTGGCCTGCAGGAACTAGATACTTACTAACTTACCTAGATAAGCACAATAATGGTACAATTTTAGACGAGAAAGGAACTCAAGGAATATTGGAACGGTTTAGATGTAGCAATATAGGAAAATGACTGGACTTGTACGCGAAAAAGAATTAAAAAGCACTTATAAGAAAGTCTACTCTGCCAAAATGAGAAACTTCTTATTTTTCCATTGATCAACATTTTGCTAAGTGGAACATCCAAACTAGCTGGAAAACTTAAGAAAGAAGCATGGAAGTCAAATGTCACATAGCAACCAATGGCAAAGTAAATGTGACTTTCTAGAAAGCAAAGTAGATGTGACAATCTAGGAATCCAGAAACAAACTGCTCCTATATAGAAGTTGCAAAAGTCTCATGCAGTTATTTTCTAAATTAGCAATAGCTTGATCTTACTTATGTTTACATTTGGAACATGCTTAAAACTGGTTTAATTATACACGTAATTAATCACCATCTTGGAATTCTCCTAATGAAAGAATTGTTATTTGTTGTTTTCTACAGTATTATATTACCTCTTAAATTAGATAGTACCCAAAACAAGCTACATATGCGCGCACCTTTATAAATGTAACTCATGCAGGAAAAAACGTAACAGCTAATTATTATACGATTTTCATAAGAACATCTTTTTTTGGGGTACCTTCATAAGAACAACTTTGAAAACATTAACACATGACTATAAGAAAGGAACAGATTTCGCGTAAAAAAATTAATGCCACTGAAAACTTTGTAAATAAAAAGAATTGGTCGGAAATGAGCATATATATGACATTCGTAATTAAGAAGAATTACAAGTACATGGCCAGAAATGTTGTCTGGTGTTGGTTCTGATGTAGGGGGAAGAGGAGGAGAAGGAGGGGATGGTAGCGGCGGGTCAACAACGTCTTGCAATGACATGATGAACGGCGAACTATCGTGTTCTTGATGTCGATGATCTTCGTCTTCTTCGTCTTGAGTGTCCCTTAGGAGATTATCACTTGTGATAGGGCACATTTGGTACCTCCTCTTCTAGTAAGATTGTAAGAGAAAGAATGCAACATGTGATGAGTGGATAAATGCACAAAAGCTTCTTGAAACAAAAACATTAAAGAGAGAAAGATCAGAGAAGAAAGTTTGTTTCAACGACAAGTAAGAAAAACGGAGAACACGGGAGGTGTCAAAATATAGGCTTATATATGGAGTTTGCAAGATATAGGATTAGGCATGTCCGTATGTCAGCCGTCACCCCTGTCCTAGGAACAAGCTGGAATAAGTCCTATACTCTCGCTTAGCCTCTAATTATGCTATGTAAATTTTGAGGGAGAATTCTGCTGACATGGAAGTAAAGGTTGGGTAAACTTAGGTTGGATTCTGTTATAGTTTGTTAATAAAGGGAATGTGTTTCCTTTTTCTTCTATGTTCTTTTCAACAGCAATTCCTTTTCCAAGCCTTTTCTGTTTTCCTTTGACTCTTTTAACAACACATATATGGATTAACTACTCTACCCTTTAATTTGCTGAATTATACGGCTACTATTATATATAGTATGCATGCATGAATGGTGTGTGCCATGCATGTGATGATCACAAGATATTCTATTATTTTTGGGGAATTTAATTATATACCACATAAATAGGTCCGAATCCAACCCCCCCCCCCCCCGATTGCATTGCGGTTTGCGACTTTTACATTATAAAAAAAAACTAACACATTTCATTCTGAATTTCTAATAAAGACTCTAGTATATGTGATGAAAGTGTAATCTATTGGTAGTTCGGTATATCAGATATAACCTTTGTCCACATAAATGCCTCCATAATATGATGGTCATGACATCTAACATAAATTAGGAAAAACAAAAAACATTTGTCACACGTCTATTATTAATTTGTGAATAAAAAAAAAAAAAAGTTGCTTAAAGACTAACACACCAACTTAATTACCTTAGCTTCCTAGTACTTCTTACCGAAGTGTGGTACTTTTACAGCCGCTTGCATATCTAAAGGTATATTGTACAGTGTACATCCTTACAGTACATGATTAATGTCTTCGCCCTTCTTATGTACCAAATAAATAAAAAAAAAAAAAACAGTACATGATTGATGATACTAAGTTTTTTTTTTTTTTTTTTTGAAGCAGATTGATGATACTAAGTTAAATATTCTGCATCGTGACATCGAAGGTCATATGGAAGAAGATCTTTGCTAATACATACAATTAGATCAATAATTTGTATACATGTGTTGATGCTTAATAGCTCATAGAAGCCTAAATGCATTGAATAAAGGATAGGATGTTGGAGTTGACGTTCATTTCTACGAGTTCAGCCAATGTGTAAAAACCGAAATATGTTCCATTCGCAGATCACAAAGCCACTATTTTGGACTGGTTGAAATTCAGGAAAGCGACAACGATAGGGGTATCACTTGCCTTGTTCCATAGTACAATGTATGATTTTAGGTAATTAAAGTGAACCAACTTGCTCAGTTTGGCTGAGCATATTAAATTACACCTTTTTCTTATCACTGAATTTCTTGTATTAGGGAGTTTAGAATGATTCAGTTAGATAATTCAGTGTGAATTCTAGACATGAATTTGCACACCCCGAATAAATCACCTCCATAATTAGGTGAATTAAAGACAAGTCAGAAATGATCAACCTGGGTATTTCCCGGGCTATCCTAGCTACCATCTGCTATGTTGTCGATTTGGCGTAGACTAGTGTTTACGGCGCCAGTTTGCTGATCCTTTGGAGGTTCATAGGAGTATAGAATATGGTGCTCTATTCTCTTCAACTAAAACTCGCTGAGTTAAAATGAAATGAACTAAAAAAAAAAGGCAACCAACTACTAATAGGAATTGAAACTTACTAAAAGGATTTGGAAAAGACTAAAACTTACTTAAAGGAACTAGAACTTGTTAGAATTCATGTGAGGGGAACATGGCCTCAATATGGACGTACTCCAGTCTCGTACATTTAAACCTCAAGAAAAGAGTAATGATTTTGACCAATTATAGTATATATCAATGGTATAAATTCCTAGGCCTTTCATGGTTTGTACGGAGTAAGTAACAAAGAATTAATTAGACTTGTCTAAAGTATTGCTTTCTGCTTTAAGTGATATTACAACATAAACAATAGAAAGCTTCTTGGTTTCTCTTTGCCAGCACTGACGGAAGGATCCGATCATGCATGGCAAATTTATGAGCTTTTTTGGCATCTAAAACCAATAATTTCTCCCACAGATCTTTACATTGTACTATATGTTCTTTAGAGGCTGGAAATGCTAACCTGTACAAAATAGTTGTAGATGTATTTGACACTTTTTTACTGTATTGCCTAACAAATTTACAACCAGTTGCATTGTACCTGATTACATCGTTTTGATAATGCCTGACTCTGGCATTAAACAAAAATATTAACAATTTTATTGATAACTATAAGAAGCTACAAACTCAAACAATATTTTGTTCATGTATTATCCTATAATACTTTATAGATGGATGGGTAAAAGAAAAGGTATAGTTGCCTAAGATGACACTCAGGGAATTTTTGTTGCTGTCTGAATAGCCCTATAATGGTCAGTAGATGCATGACTGCATGTATGGTTAAAAGAAAAGTTATAGTTGCCTAAAGATGGGTTGCACTCAGGGAATTTTATGCTGCTATCTGATGTTAAACTAAGCTCATATTCGTTTGATGACCAAAAATAGAGATGTTACCAATACGGAATAAGCACATATAGCAAATTCAAGTACACGCGCGTTCTCCTTCTTGACACTAACAATATGAGTAAGCTATATTATATATGGATTTGATGTGCAGAAGGTGCAATTTAAGCAACTCCACCCTATTCCTTTCACACCTATACGGTATTATGTTATAATCATTCATTGGACATCAACCATCCGCTTAGGCTTTCGGTTGAGTTGGTTCTCTCACATGGTATTAGAGCAAAATGACTTAAAGTTGTTTTTTCGTCTGTCCTAGCTCAACAAGCCCCTATTGGTGTGCTTAACAAAAAAAATGGTGTTGGAATCCATTCAGCCCACCATACTTATTTGATAAAGATTTTTATGCTGCTTTGGTCTTGTCTGTAAGGTCCAATCTGCACTTTTCACTATAATTAGCGATGGAGTCTCGCTTGGAGGAGCTTCGATTTTGCTCGACTTTGAATTAATTCAAACGTATTGGCATTTTATACTACATTGATATTTCCAATATTGTGTTCAGTGCAGAAAGGGGAGACATATGCCAAGCAGTGAAGTGATGGTCTGATGGAAGTAGTCAATCCATCTAAAAGAGTACTGAAACTTTTAGTTTCATGTGGGTTAGCTACTACTAAAGATTTTTTTTCTTTCAGAATCTAGCTAGCTAGACGAGTAATTGCTAAATGATTAAATTGAATGGAATTCATATCTACCATGTCTCTTTACAACATATCTGCTTACAACTGAGGCCATATTAGTTAAATGAGTTATGTAGCCAATAAATAGATATAATTTGAAAGTAAACTGGCTGATTTTTTTTTCTTGTTTGTGCTTCTCGATCTCTAGTATAAGTTGCTGGAGGATGATATGGATTAACAACTTAACATGTAAGCACACTTTTCCAAACATATAGAATCAGGAACCAAGATAAGAAGAGAGAACTGTCAAGATATCAGGTTGCTACAGATTTTGAGCTAGTTTGAAATAAAATAGCAAAGGCTTTTTATACGTGTTTCTTTTGCATATGGTACAAAACCAGTAGCAGTGGTATGACAACAACATCATCATTAGTTCATTACCCCCAATTTGGGCACAAAGAGGCTCCTGCAAAGCGAGGGAGTCGGGTGTATGCAGTAAAAACAAAATAAAGCTAATTACGGAGTTAGCAAAGAAAATACCGAATAATTTCCTAGGTTCTGAAGCTGTGCTCATGGACATATATTTCTCAAAAATAGAAGAAAATACTTACCAAGTGCTCCAGCATCTCTGGATGCTGTTTACTCAAAAACACTGCAACTTTTCTGAAAGCAGAAAACACACTGTGTGCACTGCTCTAAAGTCTGATTTCTTCCTAATCAAAGGTACAAAAGTGCTCCTTTAAGGAATCTAAAATCTCGCTTAATGGAGAACAAATACCACATCTTCAAACCCCCTTGAATGAGAAAAGCCATGATAAGATTGCACAACGTGTCGACAAAACAAGCCATGTACAAGAATCTTCAGAAAACTCTAATATCCTACCAACTCCTAGTCCTTCTTCTAATAGTATTCTTCTTAAAATCCTGTTGATTTGGATACAGCAGGTGCAAAGCTTACCTTCATACTTCGTGATTGATGTCAATTATGTTACTTCTATTGAAAAATGAGTACCTTTTTTTTTTACATTCAAGAATAGGTAAGAAAAACTACATAGAATTAGGAGCGTCTTCACGGGAGACATAGAAGTGAGTACTTAATTAGTGTGGCAGAACAGTTGTTTAATTTCAAGCTCACCAAAGTTCAGTAAATTAATTAAGTGCTTCTAGCTTTCATGAAATGTGCTCCAATACAGATACTCCATATCATCCTGGAGTATCCAGGAGTATTTCTTTAGGCTTAAAGTGTGTGGTATGTATGCGGAAAACACAGAATGATGATTGCTTCATATAATCTACTGAAATATGCAGTTCTAAGTCGAAAGTAACTCCAGAATTGATAATTTAATCTAGTCTAAAGCATATTCAGATTTCAGACTCTGCCATGTATTTTTCTACCCTAAGGCAAGTCTAAGCAGTGATGAAACTAATGAATCTAGCTGCATGCAAGAAACAACCAGGTCATTTCGTATTGCAATGTAAATTTGTGATGAATCTCTGAAATCACTTTGTTTTCTAGAACCATCAGTTTTAACTTCAGATATGACTGCATGCCCTGAATATCATTCAAATTTCAGTATATACATAGCAACGTACAACAAAGTACTAGGAAATACAATTGTTACAGCATGATAAGACGGTCAAAAATAAGAGCAAAAGCGTCAGACAGAGAAGGATTCTTAATCTAAAAAGGAACTCTTAAGTTTGATTCCCTTCAATCAATAGCCTAAGCCTTTGGGATAACGTTTCTTTGCTCTACATCACCTATCTAGCATGGTATTTTCTGAGGTCCCTTCACGTAATAATGCTTAAGAATATATATGGAGAAATATATCAACTTTCAGTCACATAAATAACTAAATAAGGTCTTTATGCAACTCATGCTTTCCCATCAGTTATAATTTGTTGTGCTAATTCTACTCAATGTCTGGCCTAAGCCTAGAAATGTATGCATCAATGCATCCCATTTTTAGTGAACTTTATGTCCTTTGAATTTGCATTATTTGTGCAAATCCATAGACAGTGAGCTTCTATTTTGCCTCTGACGACAAATTTTAAAGCTAAGTAGAATGGCATTTTTTTTTTAGGAAAACACATCTGCTTTAATTTTTAGCTCTTAAGATTATATGTGTTCATGTGTCATTGTTCCCTAACCACTAACCAGTAACCACTTTCCTGATGAACACCATGAAACCTCTTGCAGAGCATTTCTTTATCCTTGATGTGCCATTCTGAATTGCCCTCGGTGCTCCAGGTTCATGTGGCTTTGTCCAAACACTTATTCTGTACAGGATGGGAAGTTTTTGTAAGACAATTTTGCGGTAAGACATGGTGAACTTTTAAATTAAAATATGTAGGGTCAAAAATATAGTGTGAACTTTTGACACTATCCAAAAGAAAGCAAGATCTATTGCATATAACTGAGAGTATGTACTCTCAAATATACTTGTATATGCCTTTATGTATTTTTTGACAAAAAAAATCAAAAATAAATAAAAATGTCTTAAGTTAGATAAGAGAGTATGTACTCTCAAGTGTACCTAATAATTTGCCAAAAGACACATATATATGTTATGAATTAAAAATTTAAGTCTTGATGTTTAAGAATTCACCCTTATATCAAAAACCTCATTAAGTTTTCTGAACATAAGAATATTATTCTAAAGACACAGTGCCCAAATGTATAATAGTGCCTAAATTTGATGTATACTCAATATAATTGCGAAACAAAGAGAACATATTAGCATAAATAAAATAAGGAAGAAATATCGCTAATTAAAAAAGTTTTGGAAATAATATAAGCCTGAAAACAATATTAGCATAATTTAAATAACACAATATTGCTAATTATTCTTCTTTTATTGCGTGTGTTTGCATGTATATCAGTGTCATTTTTTTTTTTTTGTGTTGATATCACTGTCATAATAAGTTGGTTATCTAAGTCTTTTATAAAAATTTCGGAAAATAAATCTTCATGTAAGTACAAAGAATGATTTCCCCCCTCTCCTAAATACTTACTTCTAAGATTGAATCATTTTGTTAAGGTAAGATATGGGCATGTTTATCACTTATAAGTAAAGAAAAGAATTAACTCAAGTGGTTGGAGCTATCTTACCCTAATTATGAGGTTGGGGTTCGATTCTTATCTGCGACTTTATGTGCTCATTTCATACCAAAAAAATATCAAAAATCACTTACAATAAGGCTATGTTTGGTAAAACTAACTGAAAAGGTGACTGAAAACTGAAAAGGTACCTGAAAACTGAAAAGGTAACTGAAATTTTAAGGTGACTGAAATTTTTGGATCGGGTTCATGATGTAGCTTATTATTTCAGGTGACTGAAATTCATTTCAGGTAGTGTTACCAAACGACCTTAAAATTTAAGCTATCTGAAATTTTGGTCAAACTAGACAACCTAGTCAAATAAGGTGACTGAAATGTCTTAGCAAATACACCCTAAGTATTCAACGTGTTTGGCTTTGTAAGACGACATTTAGCTGGGGTACGAACAAAAGGGTGGTAAAACTCAATTGTCATTATATATTCAACATGCACATACAATAAGATATTGTAAAGTAAAAATAAATATTAATCAATCATAACATAGAAAACGTTGTGTAAATTATAACGTCTAAATTCAATAAGTAACTTGATATATAAGTAATTCGATAGTATAAATTTATTTTTTATTTGTTTAAATGTGGGAATCCGCAACCACTACCTTTGGTGCGATATGAGTAACATGCGGGGTACGCACAATAGCTTCAAACCACGCACACCGAATAATCGGCCCTGTTACACTAACTCAAGTGTCATATATGTCCCAAACAAATATTTCTTTCGCAGTTGCCACTAGTAGGATTTGAACCTGAGATCAAAAGGAATCCCACCTTCCACCTTAACCAATTGAGCTAACCTAATTAGGCATATGGGAGTATAATTTTCAGGTGACGCTCTCCCTTTTAAATGTTACACTACTTAAAAGTTAAAACATCTGGCCGGCTAAATTAGATGAGAAATGATAGGCCAATTGCAGTTATTTGGTGTTATTGGAGAGCCCCTCATATAAGACAAAAAAAAACTTTACCCCAATACTCCTACTATTTTACACTAGTCGACATCTTCACTCTTCCTTTTTATCAGCAAAATCACAAAAATGACATGTAAAAAAGTGGGGCCCTCCAATAACATTTAATATATCTGATTGAAATATCACTTCTCAAACTAGATCAAATTTGTGGCTCCGTGCCATGTGATTTTCGTGCTATTGATAGGAGGCTCATGACTCTTTAAAGAGATCATTTAACTAGTCATTACTCATTACTCATTTTCTAGCATTTCCATGTTCCATTGTTGTATGCTTATTGAGTTATATCCGATACTTAAAGATAATGTTCTTTCCTACCTACATGTTCCTGCCTTTAGTTTCTTAGAAATTGAAAATCGATTCTTTTCTTTCCTTACTAAGATGGAACTTCACATACACCTTCTAGATATGCAAATTTACTGTTAGAAGTACTATAGTACAAAAGTGTTTTTCTAGAGAATCAAGTTTTAATGGAAAACATTCTTTTTTAACTAGCGTCCTATGGGATTGATAAACAAAAACAACTCATAGTTTTGCAAAATAAGTATTTTAGTGTCAAATTATTATAGTCTATTTGTTATTATAAATTATGATCAAAGCGTTATAAGCTTGACTAAAAAAAGTACGAAACATATATACTTCAAGACCAAAAAGTGTAAACCAACACGTGTAACTTGTTCTCACTATTAGCATATGATGCTATCATATCCAAAGAAGGAGACCCTGTAATTCGAACTTCACACACAAATATCCTAATCAAACGAATTTTCACAATAAACTTTAATTAGAATGTTTAACTAATATACACACATAATATTACCACATTCTACCAATGTTCTTGATGATCTGGCATTCTCATTGCAAAGCAATCGAAGAACCTAATCAACACACTTTTTACATTAGAACACATAGCCTATGTTTGATAAAAAGGGTGTAATGTAATCACAATTACATCTTATTTAGCACAAATTTAAGGGATTATGATACTAGACCAACATTAAGGGGTATGTAATTTATTACTTCTACTCATGTAATGGTGATAAAACAGGTTAAATTTGAACAATGAACATTGTATAAATTATGTAATGGGAATTATCACCTTGTAATGATAAATTATATCTCCTTCCACAACATTCCTTTTTTCCCTAATTCTCCACTATCTTTGTGCAAAGTGAGATGTAATAATGATTACATTACACATTTTGCACATTATAAGCCTCTAGTGTTATGAAGCAGAGGATATTAAGTCTCGAATAATAAACTACTCTTAGATAGATTAAACTCCCAATTACCAAAAATCAGCACAATTAACTCACACAACCAAACACTATATGGATATAAGCACATACTCACTGTATCCCATCCATGACGGGTACAACATTATATACCCATACTTGTCCCATCCCCACTAAACTAATATTCATACCCATCTCACTTGGGGCGAGTGCGGTGCGATACCCGCTTATACCCGCCCCATTTACATCCGCACCGCACCCGCCTCACTTACATCCCTACTTTCACACCATAAACAAAAACATTTAGAAAGTTCAAAAAATTCTAAAAGTTTAGAAAAATTCAGAAAATTAAAATAAAATAAAAAACAAAAAATACCAAAACATACCTAATAAACCGTACTCCTTCCGTCTCAATAGAATAGCCTCATTTGCTTTTTGGCACTAGTTGAGGCTATTTTTTGACCATTTATAACTCAAAAAATATATTTGAAAAATTATAAAATTTTATTATGCAAAAAGTATTTTTAAATACAAATCTAAAAATTAAAAATTCATATTTTTATCTATTTTATACAATGATTTATTAATGGTGAAAGTAACCCCTTAATTAATACTTATGAAAAAGAAAATGAGGCTTTTCTATTGGGACGGAGGGAGTAAATTAGAGATGGCAAAACGGGTCGTGTCAAGTTTAAATGGGTCATAAAACCCTCAACCCTAACCCGACCCATTTAACTTTCGTGTCGGGTTCGTGTCGACCCAACTACTTAAATGGGTTGAAAATCTTGACCCTAAGCCGTTAATTTCTTGTCGTGTCGTCGAGTTGTACCACTTTTTAGGCAATTTTAAATCGAAGTCAAATATTTTGGTTATAATTTTCAATTTTGCTTCCATATATGCGTAGTTGTTGATGTATTAATTAAGAAAGTAATGTATTCGACTAGACCATACTTCGTATTAGGCATACTTCAAAAAATCCTTTTATATAACAAATGGGTCATTCATGTCGAGTTCGTGTTTCACACTCCAACCCTAACCCGATCCAATTAAGTTTAGTGTCGGGTTCATGTCGGCCCAATTATTTAAATGGGTCAAAAACTTCAACCCGCTAACTCCGTGTCGTGTTAGCTTTTGCCAGCTCTAGAGTAAGTCCGTAACACTTGAGTGAGACGGTCTAACTCAACAACATATATGATATATCACTTCCACTTCCACTTCCCTTCCTTTATTTCTCACAGTGCCGCAGCCTCGCGCAAAACTCACTACCTGCTACGCTATAATTAATTAATTAATTAATTAATTAATTAAATAGTTCCAACAATGAACTGCTCAAGTACGCACGCTCTCTCTCGTAATTTCAATTTGATTTTTTTTATTTTCTAGGGTTTAATTTATTTTTATTCATTTGTTGATTAGTTGATTAAATTTTGTGATTTTTGTTCGTTTGTGCAGTATCCGGTGAGGTGCCGGAGGAGCCGGTCGTGTCTAAGAAATCCGGCCTTTTATTCGAGAGACGCCTCATCGAACGACATATTTCTGTGATTATTTTTACTCTTTTTCTAGGGTTTTTTTGTTTTTCTTCGATTCTTCTTACTTACTTACTTAGTTAGTTAGTTAGTTAGTAATGTATGTTTCGAGGAGTTACTGGATGTTCAATCAGAAATAATATGTGGATAAATCGTTAAATGTTGTTCCTAAGTAATGTACGTTTCGAGGAGTTACTGGATGTTAAATCAGAAATAATATGTGGATAAATCGTTGAGTTTTTATTTAAATGTTGTTCGTAAGTAATGTAAGTTTCGAGGAGTTACTGGATGTTCAGTCAGAAATTAGCGAATAACTTGCCGAGCTTTTGTTTGTTTTTGTTGGATTGTTGTTAGTTAGTAAGTAATGTATGTTTCGAGGAGTTAATGGATGTTCAATCAGAAATTCATGAATTAATTGCCGAGGTTTTTTTCTTTCGCATTGAAGTTTTGAGTTTTTTCTAATTTTTTTTTTTTTTGTTGGATTGAAGTTAGTTACTTAGTTAGTACTGTACGTTTCGAGGAGTTACTGGATGTTCAATCAGAAATTCGTGAATAAATTGCCGAGTTTTTTTTCTTTTGGCATTGAAGTTTTGAGTTTTTTCTAGTTTTTTTTTAATATTTTTTTTTGTTTTTGTTGGATTGTAGTTAGGGCCTGTTCTCCTCAACTTATTTCTACTTATTTTCACGAAAAATAAGATAAGTTCAGAAAAAATAAGAAAAGTTCAGATAAAATAAGTAAAGTTCGAAAAATAAGCAAAAATAAGTAAAGTTCAGGAAAATAAGTAAAAATAAGGGCTCGCCTAGAATGAGGGGAATGATTATAGGGGTAATGAGCAAAATAAAGAGGTTGGAGTGGTGATGATGGTGGAGGAAGGTGGAAAAATGGTGGGAGGAGGGTAATAGTTACCCCCAAAAAGGAGGGTAATAGTTTCCCACCTCCCAAATGGGGTGATAGTTACCCTCCAAAATGGGTGGTCATTCCCCCACCAACCACCCCCAACCACCACCACCCCACACATCTCCTCTTTTATTTACCTTCATTACCCCCTTAATAGATTACCCTCAATTCAAGCGAGCCCTAAGTATAATAAGTAAAAATAAGTAAAGTTGAGCTATCAAAACAACATGAATCAGGAAAAATAAGTAAAAAATAAGTAAAGCTAAGAAAAATAAGTAAAAATAAGTAAAGTTCAGAAAAATAAGTAAAAATAAGAAAAGTTCAGAAAAATAAGTAAAAATAAGAAAAGTTCAGAAACAATCAGAAAAAATAAAATTCAGATAAGATAAGATAAGATAAGTGAAAATAAGTTGAAGAGAACAGACCCTTAGTTAGTTAGTTAGTAATGTACGTTTCGAGGATTTACTGGATGTTCAATCAGAAATATGTGGATAAATCGTTAACTGTTGTTCGTAAGTAATGTACGTGTCGAGGAGTTACTGGATGTTCAATCAGACATTCGTGAATAACTTGCCAAGCTTTTTTTAGTAATTATTTTCGAGATGTCTCATCGAACGACATTTTTCTGTAATTATGTTTCTTACTCTCTATTATTGCGTTATTTCTAGGGTTTTTGTTGCGTTTTTTTGGTTTATTTTTGGATTGTTGTTAGCTAGTTAGTTAGTAATGTACGTTTCGAGGATTTCCACGATGTTCAATCAGAAGTTCGTGAATACTGGAATATTTGAGTTCTTCGTTTTGAAGTTTTGAGGTTCTTATTTTCTGTTCTAGGTTGTTTTTTTATTGAATTGTTGTTAGTTTAGTAATGTACGTCTCGAGGAGTTACATGATGTTCAATCAGAAATTTGTGAATAAATTGCTGAGGTTTTTTCTAGTTTTTTTTAATAGTTTTTTTTTTTGTTGTTGGATTGTAGTTAGTTAGTTAGTAATGTACGTATCGAGGCGTTACTGGATGTTCATTCAGAAAAGTGTGGATAAATCGTATTTTTTAATCTAGGTTGTTATTTTTTTTTTTGAATTTTTGTTATTTTGGTGATGTACGTTTCGAGGAGTTACTGGATGTTTAATCAGAAATATGTGGATAAATTTGTTAGTTTTTTGTTTCTCTTCTAGGTTGTTTTCTTTAGGTGAATGATTGTTAGTTAGTAATGTACGTTTCGAGGAATTTTTGGATGTTCAATCAGAAATTCGTGACCTTTGATGTCCTTCTAGTTGCTATGCTTAAGATATTTATGAGATTACATTGAAATTTTGAGCCTTTTTCTTGCGCGCTCTTTGAAATTTTGATTTTTTTTTTCTTTTCTAGGATTTTATTGCATCATCTTTTTCGTTTCTTTTTATGTGCACATTGCTGGTAGGCGCGAATCATTGAACGATTTTGGATGCAAATTGAGACAGTTAAATTGATTGATCTGTATCTTGTTGCTATGGTTATGTTATGTGTACATTTTTTAAGTTTCAGCAACATGATTATGTGATTTGGAATTTCGAGGCTTTTTTTCTTTTTTGCTTTGAAATTGTGATTTTTTCTGTTGTAGTGTTAATTTGCTCAATTTTTTTCAATGTGTTGCGACCATTGCCGTAATGCTTTAATCTTTGGACATTTTTGGATGTAACTTGAGAAGTTTGTAATTTTTGATGAGTATCTTGTTGCTACTTGCTGGAGTTTATGTGTGTTTGGGCGGCTTCTTTATAAATCGCTTAGCACAGCTTCCTAATTCAATGGACAGTCAAAGCTTTCTGAGTTTTAGCAACCATATGAGGAGAAATGGATTCTGAAGTTCGAGGGTGCTTTTTGTTAGTCTTCGCTATATAATTCCCATAATTTTTCTGATTCAGGGTTTTATCTATTACTTTTTTAAATTTATTGCGAACAAATCGTGAAAGCTTGAATCTTTGACGAATCTTTTATATGGAATTATATATTAACTTTTTGATGTATTTATGGCTGCCAGGGTTTATGCTTCGTTGTTTTAAGTATACCAAGTTTACGAGAAAGACTCAATCTTAGACGTTACGGAATGTTAATACATTTTTTCATTCTGTATCAGGACTTTTCTTGTTGCTTGTTTTATCCAAATTCATACGTGCTCAGTTTTTGAAAGCTTGATTCATTGTCCTACTATATTTTTTGAGACTTTTCCGTTATGTTCTAACTGGATGCTTGTAGTGTTACACAACTTCAACTGAGTCTTTTAGTGTTTCTTGTGAAGGATTATGCAAAATGTCCGATTACAGGTGAACCGCTGACTGTGGATGACATTGTTCCAGTCAAAGCCGGCAAGGTATCCTGATTTTATGGTATTTCTCTAATTTATCTATTGTGCATTGCTATCTTTATCTAGGTTTTTTATGTTGAATGTTTTACTTGCAGATAGTGAAGCCTAGACCGGTGCAGGCTGCCAGTATTCCTGGAATGATTGGCATGTTCCAGAATGTATGTATTTCAAGTATGCTTTTGTTGTTATTCAAATGATGTTGTGTTAGGTTTTTGTTGGAACATGTAATAATTGAAGGATGTTATGGATGGATCTTACTACTCTTGATGCATATGGTATTTGGTTTTTGTGCTCTTTGAGTCATAACTGTCCACAATTCTAACTATGGGAGTTTTTTTTTTCAATTTCATTGAAGATTTATTCAGCTGTTTATGTGAGTCTTGTAAGAGTTAGAAAAGCTTTATGGGATGACGGGCTGAGAAGACATTTAGTTAATATGTACCCTGTCAACTATGAGCTCTAATTGATTTTATATAATATTTCTTATTATGTTTTACTCAATATATCAAGTAAGTTTGTTGTTTTGTGGATACTTAACATGTGAGGTGCACTGAGATTCATTCCCCCCTTACTGATGTTTTGCTGCTTCTAGAGTAACAAGAAAGATATTTTGCATATTCACAAACTATGATTTGAGAGTGGACATCTTGTGAAGGTTTTTACTTCACAATTTGGAAAGTTCTGTCTTTTGCCAAGACAAACACATAGTAGAAGTGGTTTTGAAACTCAAATGCTAAAAGCACTTGTTAAAACTTAATAGCACTCACCTGAACAGGCAATTTTGTAGGTGTATTTTAAGAAGGTTTATGAAACTGCTGCTTGCAATTTGCCACTGATTTGATATTCTAAGTGTATTCTTAATCTTTCGCTATTAGCTTCTGAAGATTGCTCTTTCAAATTGTAGGAATGGGATAGTTTGATGCTCTCAAATTTTGCTCTGGAGCAGCAATTACATACTGCCAGGCAAGAACTGAGCCATGCTCTCTACCAGGTCAGTTGTTGCTGTTTTTATCTTTTGCTATTTTGGTTTAGGTGGTTGTAGTACCAATTGAATAACTGATGCTTGTGATTCCAATTAGATTGGCTCTTTCTTCTTGATAATCTTGTTACAAAAGTTGACTGCTGCCAGCAACTTTATAAGCACGTGCCCTGGTGTCTGGTTGTTTTTTTAAACTAGCTGTTGGCCTTTAGCCTGCACTGTCTTTCTCTTTAGTTTTTAATTTTAGTAAAGATTATCAATCGATCACATTGAACTGGGCTAGTAACTGACAAGGCAGCAACTCTATAAGGAAACTGCAAGTAACTTGACATCCACTGCTGGCCTTCCATTTTTATACATTAAGCCTTTAACCTGTGTAGTTCCCTTGCTGGATAACCACTCGAGAGTATAAAGGTTGAGTTTGTATTGAGTCAGGTTTTTTGGATATGGGACTTGTCTGTTGCTAAGGAATATTCAATTTATATTGTAAATGCAGCATGTCCATTGCTAAAGAACTTTTGCTATGTATATGTATAAATGCACTAGATGGCGTTCTGTTCCCAGGCTGGTCTAAAAACATTGATGGCAGTTGATATGTATTTGTTAGTATGTATGATAACAAAGTGTGAGGTTGAACACCTGTTGGTGGCTGTTTTTTGTTTAGGCCTCTCTTCTCTTTTTGAGATATTTCTTTTGATTGATATTGCTGATGTGTACCCTAATGTGTTTTTCCCCTTATGATTGGTCCTTATTGATTAGTAAGTAATGTTTGGAGTTGATTTAACGGATATTGGGTTATCTACTTGCAGCATGATGCTGCTTGCCGTGTAATTGCCAGGCTAAAGAAGGAAAGAGACGAGGCAAGAGCATTTTTGGCTCAGGCTGAACGACAGATACCTATGCACGTAGAAACAGGAAACACAGTGCATGCACCTTTGAGCAACGGGAAAAGAGGTGACTCATTCTTGTATCTTTAACTTCTTTTTCCAGCGCGAAAATTCCCGAAGTAACATGAGGTTTGTAAATGTGACGTACAGTTGCTGATGGTGAGGATTTGGGCCCTGGAGGAAAGAAACCCCGACCTGGGATTACTGCTGATATTATTGACGACCTGACAGACTGCAATGCCGTACTTTCACAGCAGCGCAAAAAACGAACGGTATGTCTGTAAGAATGCACAGCTGCCCTCATTTGATCTCTGTTTGTTAGCTATTGAGTTACATTTATATACTTTTGGTACTTTAGTGTGAATCTTAGATTATCTTAGACCAGAAGCTGTACTCCCTTCAGTTCTTTCTGACCACTTCGTTGCTTTTTTCAGATACCTCCAACTTTGGCTTCTGTCCGGAATTTGGAGCGGTATACCCAGATTTCTAGCTATCCTCTTACTAAAACCAACAAGCCTGGCATTCTATGTGTTGATATTCATCATTCTAAGGTACGGTGGATGCTGTTACTCTCTCAAGGTTTAAGAGCTGTTTTCTAAGAACAGTGTAATTTTATGTCATTTTCTAAACAATATATAGAGTTTCTGTTGTCTATCCTTTTAGTTATTCTGGTGCTGCTGAACTTGATCACAAGGGCTATGTTTGTTACTTGCTAAACTTTATGGGCATCCAATCTGTATATTCGAGTTTTGATTTGTTCATTTTTTTTTTCAGGATATCATTGCTACTGGAAATATTGATACAAATGGGGTTGTTTTCAACCGATCCTCCGAGCAAATTGTATCTACACTCAGTGGTCATTCAAAGAAGGTCAGTATCAGCCTTTCTGGTCTTACTTTCTCAGAACAAAGTCGGATGTTTGATAGTTTAATCTTCTGTATTTTTTGTCCGTGTCTTTTGCAGGTCACAAGCATCAAACTTGTCCAGCAAGATGAGGGTCTAGTTATAACTGGATCAGCAGATAAGGTAACCCTTTGGTAGCTACTATTACACTCCTTTACAGGTTTGGCTTTAGGATATACATATAGTATAGAAGCATATACAAATAGGGTAATGGCATGTGTTAAAACTTCAGTGAAGTTGCATTTGTGTATTTTCAGCTGGTTCAAGAGTTTTGGTTGTTCGAGTTATAGGATAAATTGCTTTTCAGGGGATAGGGAGTGTTTGCAGATTTTATTTTATTATTAAGGAGAATAAATATCCAAATTATTCTGTGTATTGTGGGGATATCTATGTGGGCTACCTATTTGTATGTTGATTTTATGGCTTTCTGTTTTCTTCTCCTGTGTTCTTTCCCTAACTTTGATGGCATAAACAGACTGTTCGATTATGGCAAGAGTTGGAAAATGGGAGTTATAATTGCAGGCATGTTTTAAAGGATCACACTGCGGAGGTAACTTTCTGTTGTTTGCTTGTTACTGCTCTTCTGATCTTCTTTTGGAACTCCTGTTGAATAAATTGTCTTCTGTGTTTCTGTAATTGCAAATGTTTTGTTGTCCTGGAAAATAGCATAGTATAGAGTTACTTTTTCTGAAAAAATAATTCTTACACACAGTGCACCACTTCACCAATTACCACACCAATGTCTTCATGAGAGGCTACTAGTTTGAGTTTCCCTTTCCCACCTCGTAAATGATATTTTGTAATTGATACTAAGCCGTTTACTGTGCAAGGTGGTGCTTTGAGCTAATTAGTAGCTCATGTTTTGTTTATTCTATATGGATCTATTTACCTTTATGAGGTTGTAACATATGAAAATGCAAGTGTGAAACAATATCTTACAAGCTTAGGTGTTTATCTGATTTCCGGGGATGTTAAAAGAACTTTGGCCTGAGAAAACTTCTTGTTTATTCGTCCAGGCAGCTCGTTTCGTGTTAATCTTTATTCACAATTCAATGGTGTGAACTGTGAAGTATGATGAAAGAGGATCAATTGTTTCACCTACCCAATACTTTTAGCTTTTATAATGGTTTTTTCGCAGAATTAGTTTTGGAATGAATGATTACTTTTTAGGTTGGTCTGCTAGTTAATGTTGAGACCTTGGATATCCCAGGTTCAGATCCCCAAGTAATGTACCTAAAAAGCACTCTTAAAGTGGAAGAGAGAGGTCCGATTCTGATGTCCTTTATAATAAAATCAATAGGAGATGTCAAAAGCGTAAAGGATAAATATTTAGATTGTAATTGGCTGGATGCTGTACTGTTGAAAAGTTTTGTCTGTATATCTTGTTAAGCTTCTACTAGGGAAGCTTATAGGACATGCTTTGTTGCAATAGCCCAGTGCCTTTCTGATTCGGATTTTTATATGATCTCATCTTTACAAATCAACTGTTGAGTTACTAATTGATTTGCAACAGGTGCTAGCCGTTACCGTACATGCAACCAACAAGTACTTTGTGTCAGCTTCACTTGACAATACATGGTGCTTCTATGATCTTGCAAGCGGTGTTTGTTTCTCACAGGTTTCTCTCCACCTTCACTGCACGTAACCGTTAATACTTTGAAAACGAACTTGACAATTCCAAGAAGAGCCATTTTTAAAGAAAATGCAATTCCATCTGAGTATCTGACTGATCGTTTTATTCCTAATATTGAACAGGTTGCTGATCCTTCAGGGTCCGGGGGGTATTCTTCTGCCGCTTTTCATCCTGATGGTCTCATCCTTGGAACAGGCACTACAGATGCAGTAGTGAAGATTTGGGATGTTAAATCTCAGGTAGAATCTGGGTATCTTTCTGTCTAAGTAGACGCTCCTGTGCTCCTCTGTAGTGCCTCACCAATGAATTTATTTAATCATCTGTTTGTTTGTAGGCCAATGTTCACAACTTTGATGGACATACTGGTGCTGTCACATCAATGGCTTTTTCAGAAAATGGATACTTCCTTGCGGTAGGTGTCTTCTGTTTTAGTGAACATCTGAACTTCATATGGTTGTGGCTAATCAGTGCTTATTTCTCCTTGAAATTGGTCAGACTGCAGCTCATGACGGTGTAAAGCTTTGGGATCTGCGTAAACTCAGGAACTTCCGATCTTTCCCATCGCCTGACCCAGAAACACCGACCAACTCTGGTAAGTTCTAGTGGAACAGATCTTTCTCCCCCCTCCCCCCCCCCCCTTTTATTATTTACTTAGTTTTTTACTTATTTTCGAGGCGAGCTGAGGTATTTTCTTTTTGTACAATCAGTAGTTATCTAGTAAATCTCTACTATATGCGTACACTAGCAATGGATTTCTTAAAACGAAACTGTTCTTAGCTTTATTGTGGTGTGTAGTCTTTGCTAATTGATTTGGTTCTTTTACAGTTGACTTCGACCACAGCGGAAGTTACCTTGCTGTTTCTAGTTCAGATACAAGGTGAGTTCTAAACACCTTTTTCGAATTACCACGTTTCTTCATGGCTATCTTAAATGTATTCTTGATGCTTCCATTCTGTTGTAGTGCGTGTAGATGGAAGTAAGACACTCTGTACTTGTATTTTAAACACTTGTGGAGTTTTTTTTTATAAAAAAAGGTATCACAATACGTGAGAGTAGCTTATGTCTAGGTTGTGTACTTGTATGAGAACATATAAAATCATATACAGGATGGACTCATGGACATTTTCATTACTTGGATGTTATAGTACGTGGTTGACCTTTATGTACATGCTGCAGGGTATACCAAGTTGCAAGTGTCAAAGCAGAATGGCATTGTCGTAAGACCCTACCTGATTTGTCCGGCACAGGTCTGTTCCCTATCATACTCCTGATAGTTCTGGTTATTTGGTTTCCATGCACCCATGATGTGAAACTTGATGTGGACATAATTTACCTAATCCTGCGGTCTTTTACTGCAGACAAAGCAACTTCTGTAAAATTTGGTCCGGATGCGAAATATATTGCCGTGGGATCAATGGATCGCAACCTTCGATTATTCGGCTTGGCTGAAAATGAGATATCTGAAGATCTTGACGCTGATAAGTGATGCTGAAGATTGACTCCTGAATCAGCAGTTTGGTTATGTCTAGAGCTGATTTCAAAAGCAACCAGTGTGTTGCTTTATCTCTAGTGCCTAAATTATTGGGAGTGGAGTTCATTCACTTTTTCACGGTCGGAAGGGGATTAGTAATAGTTAAATTAAGAGTTTGGTTGCTTCTTGTTTTACTCTGAAACAGTAGCATAGTGAACCAATCCTGTTGATGGCTTGTGATCCAAAGTTTTTTTTGCATATGCAACAGATTTTGAGCTCGATAATTAATCTTCTACTTAAGCACTTGGTACGGTCGTATCAAATATTGTTGAAAGAACATTCCAATTAATTATGTTACGGAAAAATTGTATCTTCATCGCCTCATTTTAAATTTCGTTCTATATACATGTTCACCAACCACCAGATCATGTCTAATGGTGAAAAAACCTATTTGGAATCTTGCAATTGTCGCTGTCTTGCTGAACTACCAGTAGCATAAACTAATTGTATATCAGAAGAGTATGTACAAACTATAGATGCTGCGAAAAAACCGAGATATGTAAAAATTATTGCCAGAAAATAGTTGTACAATAGGTACACTGAAGAATGATAAGATCATCTCCAAAATCTATGACACTTTGGGGCGAAGAAATGTCACTATAACCCGCCTTTCACGTCGTGAGTAAAGAAATGTCCCTATGAGCCAAGAAATTTCCCAATGAGCCGCGTTTCACGTCAGACTAGATACCGTGATGAGTGGGTGAAACCCCAAAGCTGCACAACGGAACGAGCAAATCAGAAAACTTGCCAAGCTGAAGCATAAACAAAGAACAGAAGCAGAAGCCAAGACTAGAGTAGCAACAATATATAGTTCAATCAATCATGACCCGTTAACAAATTTGTTCATGGCAGCACGACATAAGAATTCAAAGATCGCAAATTTGAATTACAGCTTAAATTAGATTCCAATTCCATAAAATTACTTGTGAAGTTGAGTATTACTACTGAGATTTTCTGTGGTATATACCAAACTGATGTCAAGTCTAAAGAAGTGGTATCTAATTTTAAGCTCCATCCTGTGACTACTTTCAAGCTCTAATGACCCCCCCCAACATTTCAGTCACAAACGATAAACAATCCAGTAGATATTCAGATTTAAAAGCTGAACTTGACCATTAACTGCTACTGCATCTAACTCGTCACTGAATCTGAAATCTATATATCAAAAGTTGAAGCCTTTACGGTGTGTTTATCGCTCAATTCGATTCGAGCATTTTAATAATTGACAAAACCGATGTTATCGGGTATACATAATTGACAAAACCGGCTTTTTCTGATGATTTTCGGTTTTAAAGAAAATGTTCCGAAAGTGACCGAGCATGCTCCTATGGTATATTAAAGCATAATTGTAACATATAGCAATAAAATTCCTCAATCTTGATGGTTTTACGGTATGTTTTGCGTTCGATTCGAACATGTGCATAACGGACAAAATCGATAATTTGGGCTATGCATAGGCTACTTTTTGCCAATTTTCTTGTTCCATTCTTCATTATATGTGTCTAGCATGCCTCCCGCCAATTTTCGTCCGATTCCATTTTGGGGCAAAAAAAAGTTTTTTTCGTGGGTTATAGTTCACGGAATCGTTTTTTCTATCGATTTTTGGTTTTCCGGAAAAATGTTCCGAAAGTGAGCGATCATGCTCCTATGGTATACTAGAGCATAATTATAACATATGGCAATGTCGTTCCTCCTTTGATACATTTACAGTGTGTTTATCGCTCGATTCGATTCGAGCATGTGAATAATTGACAAAACCGATAATTTGCGGTATGCATAGGCTACATTTTGTCAATTTTCTTGCTCCATGACTCATCATATGTGTCTAGCGTGCTTCCCTCACATTTTCGTCCGATTCCATTTTGTGGCCAAAAAAGTTTTTTCGTGGGTTATAATCCACGAAAACTAGCGTTTTATGTCATTTTTGGGTTTTACAGAAAATGTTACGAAAGTGACTGAGCATACTCCTAGGGTATACTTGAGAGTAATTGCGGCATATGACAATGCTAATCCTCGGTCTTGATGGTTTTATGGTGTGTTTTGCGCTCGATTCGAGCATGTGATTAGCTAATAAAATCGATTATTTGGGCTATGCATAGGCTACTTTTTGCCAATTTTCTTGTTCCATTCTTCATTATATGTGTCTAGCATGCCTCCCGTCAATTTTTGTCCGATTATATTTTTGGGCCAAAAAGAGGTTTTTTCGTGGGTTATAGTCCACAAAATCCGGCGTTTTCTTTCGATTTTTGGTTTACCGGAGAATGTTCCAAAAGTGACCGAGCATGTTCGTAAAGTATACTGGAGCATAATTGTAGCATATGTCAATTCCATTCCTCCTTCATAGATTTATGGTGTCTTTATGGCTTTATTCGATTCTAGCATATCAATATTTGACAAAAACGAAGATTTGGCCTATGCATAGGCTATGTTTTGCCAATTTCTTGTTCCATTCTTCATTATATGTGTCAAGCATGCATCGCGGCAATTTTCGTCATTTTTACGTTTTACGGAAAATGTTTTGAAAGTGACCGAGCATACTCCTAGGGTATAATGGAGAGTAATTGCAGCATATGACAATGATATTACTCCGTCTTGATAGTTTTACAATGTGTTTTGCGCTCGATTCGAGCATGTGAAAAATTAATAAAATCGATTATTTGGGCAACGCATAGGCTACTTTTTGCCAATTTCTTGTTCCATTCTTCATTATATGTGTCTAGCATGCCTCCTGCCAATTTTCGTCCGATTCCATTTTCTGGCCGAAAAAGACGTTTTTTCTTGAGTTATAGTCCACCCGGCGTTTTCTGTCATTTTTTGGTTTTACGGAAAATGTTCCAAAGTGACCAATCATACTCATAGGATATAGTGGAGTATAATTGTAGCATATGACAATATCTTTCCTCCTTATTGATACATTTACAGAGTATATCGCTCGATTCGATTCGAGCATGTGAATAATTGACAAAAACAAAAATTTGGGCTATGCATAGGCTACATTTTGTCAGTTTTCTTGTTCAATTATTCATTATATGTGTCTAACATGCCTCCCGCCAATTTTCGTCCGATTCCATTTTCCGGCCGAAAAAGAGGTTTTCTCGTGAATTAGTCCACAAAACCGGTTTTTTCTATCGATTTTTGGTTTTCTAGAAAATGTTCCGACACTGACCAAGCATGATCCAAGGGTATTTTGGGGAGTAATTGAAGCATATGGCAATATTTTACGGTGTGTTTTGCGCACGATTCAATCATGTGAATAATTAATAAAATCGATTATTTAGGTTATGCATAGACTACTTTTTGCCAATTTTCTTGTTCCGTTTTTAATTATATGTGTCTTGCATGCCTCCCGCCAATTTTATTCCTCCGTTTTGTTATAGTGTGTTTTCCGCTCGATTCGATTCAAGCATATAAATATTTGACAAAACCGATGATTTAGGCTATGCATAGACTATGTTTTGCCAATTTTCTTGTTTCGTTCATCATTATATGTGTCTAACATGCCTTGCGCCAATTTTCGTTCGATTTTATTTTTGGGCCGAAAAGAGGTTTTTTCTTGGGTTATAGTCCACAAAATCCGGCGTTTTCTGTCATTTTTTGGTTTTACGGAAATTGTTCCGAAAGTGACCGATCATACTCACAGGATATGCTGGAGCATAATTGTAGCATATGACAATGTCGTTCCTCCATATTGATACATTTACGGAGTATATCGCTCGATTTGATCTGAGCATGTGAATAATTGACAACCGATAATATGGCTATGCATAAGCTACATTTTGTCAGTTTTCTTGTTCAATTATTCATTATATCTGTCTAGCATGCCTCCCGCTAATTTTCGTCCGATTCCATTTTGCGGGAATTATAGTCCACGAAAACCGGATTTTTCTATCGATTTTTGGTTTTCTGAAAAATGTTCCGACACTAACCAAACATGATCCTTAGGTATACTTGGGAGTAATTGAAGCATATGGCAATGTTATTCCTCCGTCTCAATGGTTTTACGGTGTGTTTTGCGCTTGATTCGATCATGTGAATAAGTAATAAAATCGATTATTTGGGCTATGCATAAACTACTTTTTGTCAATTTTCTTGTTTCATTCTTCATTACATGTGTCTAGCATGCCTCTCGCCAATTTTCGTCTAATTCTATTTTGGGGCCGAAAAGAGATTTCTCCTGAGTTATAGATCCTAGGGTATAATGGGGAGTAATTGAAGCATATGACAATATTATTCCTCCGTCTTGATGGTTTTACGGTGTGTTTTGCGCTTGATTCGATCATGTGAATAATTAATAAAATCGATTATTTGGGCTATGCATAAACTACTTTTTGTCAATTTTCTTGTTTCATTCTTCATTACATGTGAGCATGCCTCTCGCCAATTTTCGTCTAATTCTATTTTGGGGCCGAAAAGAGGTTTCTCGTGGGTTATTGTCCACAAATCCGGCGTTTTCTTTCGAATTTTTGGTTTTCTGAAAAATATTCCGACACTAACCACACATGATCCTAGGGTATACTGGGAATAATTGAAGCATATGGCAATGTTATTCCTCCGTCTTGATGGTTTTACGGTGTGTTTTGCGCTTGATTCGATCATATGAATAATTAATAAAATCGATTATTTGTGCAATGCATAGACTACTTTTTGTCAATTATCTTGTTCCATTCTTCATTATGTGTCTAGCATGCCCCCGCCAATTTTCGTCTGATTCTATTTTGGGGCCAAAAGAGGTTTTTTCGTGGGTTATATCCACAAAATACGGCGTTTTATTTCGATTTTTGGTTTTGTGGAGATTTTTCCGAAAGTGACCGACCATGATCCTATGGTATAAGCTCGAGCATAATTGTAGAATATGCCAATGTCATTCCTCTTTCTTGATACATTGACGGTGTGTTTATCGCTAAATTCGATTCGAGCATGTGAATATTTGACAAAACCGATGATTTGAGCTATGCATAGGCTACATTTTGCCAATTTGTTTGTTCCATTCTTCATTATATGTGTCTAGCATGACTCCCGCCAATTTTCGTCCGATTCCATTTTCCGGAGGAAAAAGAGGTTTTTTTCGTGAATTATAGTCAACGAAAAGCGGTTTTTTCTATCGATTTTTGGTGTCCTGAAAAATGTTCTGACACTAACCAAACATGATCCTAGGGTATACTGGGGAGTAATTGAAGCATTTGGCAATGTTATTCCTTCGTCTTGATGGTTTTACGGTGTGTTTTCAGCTTGATTCGATCAGGTGAATAATTAATAAAATCGATAATTTGGGCTATGCATAAACTACTTTTTGTGAATTTTCTTGTTTCATTTTCCATTACATGTGTCTAGCATGCCTCTCGCCAATTTTCGTCTAATTCTATTTTGGGCCAAAAAGAGGTTTTTCGTGGGTTATAGTCCACAAAATACGGCGTTTTCTTTCGATTTTTGGTTTTGTGGAGATTTTTCCGAAAGTGACCGAGCATGATCCTATCGTATAAACTCGAGCATAATTGTAGAATATGCCAATGTCATTCCTCCTTCTTGATACATTTACGGTGTGCTAATCGCTAAATTCGATTCGAGCATGTGAATATTTGACAAAACCGATGATTTGAGCTATGCATAGGCTACATTTTGCCAATTTTCTTGTTCCATTCTTCATTATATGTGTCTAGCATGACTCCCGCCAATTTTCGTCTGATTCCATTTTCCGGACGAAAAAGAGGTTTTTCGTGAATTATAGTCCACGAAAACCGGTTTTTTCTATCGATTTTTGGTGTCCTGAAAAATGTTTCAACACTAACCAAACATGATCCTAGGGTATGCTGAGGAGTAATTGAAGCATATGGCAATGTTATTCCTCCGTCTTGATGGTTTTACGGTGTGTTTTCCGCTTGATTCGATCATGTGAATAATTAATAAAATCTATTATTTGGGCTATGCATAAATTACTTTTTGTCAATTTTCTTGTTTCATTCTTTATTACATGTGTCTAGTCTGCCTCTTGCCAATTTTCGTCTCATTCTATTTTGGGGCCGAAAAGAGGTTCTTCGTGGGTTATAGTCACCAATCCAGCGTTTTCTTTCGATTTTTGGTTTTGTGGAGATTTTTCCGAAAGTGACCGAGCATGATCCTAGGGACTCGAGCATAATTGTAGAATATGCCAATGTCATTCCTTCATCTTAGTACATTTACGGTGTGTTTATCGCTCGATTCGATTCGAGCATGTGAATATTTGACAAAACCGATGATTTGGGCTATTCATAGGTTAAATTTTGCCAATTTTTTTGTTCCGTTCTTCATTATATGTGTCTAGTATGCCTCCCGCCAATTTTCGTCCGATTCGATTTTGAGGCCGATAAGAGGTTTTTTCGTGGGTTATATAGTCCACAAAAACCGGCGTTTTTTGTCGATTTTTGGTTTTAAGGAGAATGTTCCGAAAATGACCGAGCATGCTCCTAGGGTATACTGGAGCATAATTGTATCATATGCCAGCGTCATTCTTCCTTCTTGATAGACATACAGTGTGTTTATTGCTTGATTCGATTCTAATATGTGAATATTTGACAAAACCGTTGATTTAGGCTATGTATGGGCTACATTTTGCTAATTTTTTTGTTCTGTTCTTCATTATATGTGTCTAGCATGCCTCCCGCCAATTTTTGTCCGATTCGATTTTGGGGCCGAAAAAAGGTTTTTCCGTGGGTTAAGTCCACAAAAACCGCCGTTTTTTGTCGATTTTTGGTTTCCCGGAAAATTTCCGAGAGTAACGAGCATGCTCCTAGCATAATTGTAGAATATGACAATGCCATTCCTCCTTAATACATTTACGGTGTGTTTATCCCTTGATTCAATTCGAACATGTGAATATTTGACAAAACCGATGATTTGGGCTATGCATATGCTACATTTTGACAATTTTCTTGTTCCTTTCTACATTATATGTGTCTAGCATGTCTCCCGCCAATTTTCGTACGATTCCATTTTGGGCCGATATGAGGTTTTATCGTGGGTTATAGTCCACAAAAACCGTCGTTTTCTGTCGATTTTTGGTTTTACGGAAAATGTTGTGAAAGTGACCGAAAACGCTCCTAAGGTATACTGGAGAATAGTTGTAGCATATGACAATGTCGTTCCTCTTTATTGATACATTTACGGATCGCTTGATTCGATTGGAGCATGTGAATAATTGACAATACCGATAATTTGGGCTACATATAGGATGCTTATTGTCAATTTTCTTGTTCTATTATTCATTGTATGTGTCTAGAATGGTCCCCGCCAATATTCATCCAATTCCATTTTGCGGCCGAAAAAGAGGTTTTTTCGAGGGTGTGTATTCCACGAAAACCGGAGTTTTTTTATCATTTTTTTTTTTTTACGTTAAATGTTCCGAAAGTGACCGAGCATACTCCTAGGGTATACTAGAGAGTAATTGTAGCATATGGCAATGCTATTCCTTAGTCTTGATGGTTTTACGGTGTCTTTTGCACTAGATTCAATAAGCATGTGGATAATTGACAAAACCTATAATTTGGGCTATGCATAGATTACTTTTTTTCAATTATCTTGTTACATTCTTCATTATATGTGTATAGCATGTCTCACGCCAATTTTCGTCCGATTCCATTTTGAGCCAAAAAAGAGGATTTTTGTGGGTTATAGTCAACAAAAACAAGCGTTTTATGTCGAATTTTGGTTTTCCGGAAAATGTTCCAAAATTGACCCAGCATGCTCTTAAGATATACTAGACTATAATTGTAGCATATGTTAATGTCATTCCTCTTTCTTATAACATTTACGGTGTGTTTATCGTTCGATTCGATTCTAGCATGTCAATATTTGACAAAACCGATGATTTAAGCTATGCATAGACTACATTTCGCCAATTTTCTTGTTCAATTCTTCATTATATGTGTCTAGCATGACTCCCGCCAATTTTCGTCCGATTCCATTTTCCGGACGAAAAAGAGGTTTTTTCGTGAATTATAGTCCACGAAAACTGGTTTTTTCTATCGATTTTTGGTGTTCTGAAAAATGTTCCGACACTAAACAAACATGATCCTAGGGTATACTGGGGAGTAATTGAAGCATATGGCAATGTTATTCATCCGTCTTAATGGTTTCACGGTGTGTATTGCGTTAGATTCGATCATGTGAATAATTAATAAAATCGATTATTTGTGCAATGCATAGACTATTTTTTGTCAATTTTCTTGTTCCATTCTTCATTATATGTGTCTAGCATGCCCCTGCCAATTTTCGTTTGATTCTATTTTTTGGGCCAAAAAGAGGTTTTTTCGTGGATTATAGTCCACAAAAACCGGTTTTTTCTATCGATTTTTGGTTTTCTGGAAAATGTTCCGACACTAACCAAGCATGATCCTAGGGTATACTGGGGAGTAATTGAAACATATGGCAATGTTATTCATTCGTCTTGATGGTTTTACGGTGTGTTTTGCGCTTGATTAGATCATGTGAATAATTAATAAAATCAATTATTTGGGCTATGTATATACTACTTTTTGTCAATTTTCTTGTTTCATTTTTCATTACATGTGTCTAGCATGCCTCTCGCCAATTTTCGTCTAATTCTATTTTGGGGCCGAAAAGAGGTTTCTCGTGGGTAATAGTCCATAAATCCGGCTTTTTTTCGAATTTTGGTTTTCTCAAAAATGTTCTGACACTGACCAAGCATGATCCTAGGGTATACTCGAGAATAATTGTAGAATATGCCAATGTCATTCCTCCATCTTAATACATTTACGGTATGTTTATCGCTCGATTCGATTCGAGCATGTTAATATTTGACAAAACCGATGATTTGGGCTATTCATAGGTTACATTTTGCCAATTTTTTTGTTACGTTCTTCATTATATGTGTCTAGCATGCCTCCCGCCAATTTTCGTCCGATTCGATTTTGGAACGATAAAAGGTTTTTTCGTGGGCTATAGGTCCACAAAAACCGGCGTTTTTTGTTGATTTTTGGTTTTAAGGAAAATGTTCCGAAAATGACCGAGCATGCTCCTAGGGTATAATGGAGCATAATTGTATCATATGCCAACGTCATTCTTCCTTCTTGAAAGACTTATAGTGCGTTTATTGCTTGATTCGTTTCTAACATGTGAATATTTGACAAAACCGATGATTTGGGCTATGTATGGGCTACTTTTTGCCAAATTTCTTGTTCCTTTATTCATTATTTCTGTCTAGCATGCCTCCCGCCAAGTTTCGTCTGATAACATTTTGGGGCCGAAAAGAGGTTTTTCCGTGGGTTAAGTCCACATAAAGCGGCATTTTTTGTTGATTTTTGGTTTTCTGGAGAATGTCACGAAAGTGACCGACCATGCTCCTAGCATAATTGTAGAATATGCCAATGTCATTCCTCCTTAATACATTTAAGGTGTGTTCATCCCTTGATTCAATTCAAACATGTGAATATTTGACAAAACCGATGATTTGGGCTATGCATATGCTACATTTTGCCAATTTTCTTGTTCCTTTCTTCATTATATGTGTCTAGCACGTCTTCCGCCAATTTTCGTCCGATTCCATTTTGGGCCGATATGAATTTTTATCGTGGGTTATATAACCCACAAAAACCGGCGTTTTCTGTCGATTTTTGATTTTACGGAAAATGTTGTGAAAGTGACCGAAAACGCTCCTAAGGTATACTAGAGAATAGTTGTAGCATATGACAATGTCGTTCCTCTTTATTGATACATTTACGGAGTATATATCGCTTGATTCGATTGGACCATGTGAATAATTGACAATACCGATAATTTGGGCTATGTATAGGCTACTTATTGTCAATTTTCTTGTTCCATTATTCATTGTATGTGTCTAGAATGGCCCCCGCCAATTTTCATCCGATTCCATTTTGCGGCCGAAAAAGAGGTTTTTTCGAGGGTGTGTTGTCCACGAAAACCGGAGTTTTTTGTCATTTTTTTAATTTTACGGAAAATGTTCCGAAAGTGACCAAGCATACTCCTAGGGTATACTGGAGAGTAATTGTAGCATATGGCAATGCTATTCCTTAGTCTTGATAGTTTTACGGTGTGTTTTGCGCTAGATTCAATAAGCATGTGGATAATTGACAAAACCGATTATTAGGGCTATGCATAGATTACTTTTTTTCAATTTTCTTGTTACATTCTTCATTATATGTGTATAGCATGTCTCTCGCCAATTTTTATCCGATTCCATTTTGAGCCAAAAAAGAGGATTTTTGTGGGTTATAGTCCACAAAAACAAGCGTATTATGTCGATTTTTGATTTTTCGGAAAATGTTCCAAAAGTGACAAGCATGCTCTTCAGATATACTAGACTACAATTGTAGCATATGTTAATGTCATTCCTCTTTCTTAAAACATTTACGGTGTGTTTATCGTTCTATTCGATTCTAGCATGTAAATATTTGACAAAACCGATGATTTGAGCTATGCATAGGCTACATTTTGCCAATTTTCTTGTTCCATTCATCATTATATGTGTCTAGCATGACTCCCGCCAATTTTCGTCCGATTCCATTTTCCGGACGAAAAAGAGGTCTTTTCGTGAATTATAGTCCACGAAAACCGGTTTTTTCTATCAATTTTTGGTTTTCTGAAAAATGTTCCGACACTAACCAAACATGATCCTAGGGTATACTGGGGAGTAATTGAAGCATATGGCAATGTTATTCCTCCGTCTTAATGGTTTTACGGTGTGTTTTGCGCTAGATTTGATCATGTGAATAATTAATAAAATCGATTATTTGTGCAATGCATAGACTACATTTTGTCAATTTTCTTGTTCCATTCTTCATTATATGTGTCTAGCATGCCCCGCCAATTTTCGTCCAATTCTATTTTGGGGCCGAAAAGGGGTTTTTTCGTGGGTTATAGACTTATAGTCTACAAAATCCGGCGTTTTATTTCGATTTTTGGTTTTGTGGAGATTTTTCCGAAAGTGACCGAGCATGATCCTATGTTATAAACTCGAGCATAATTGTAGAATATGCCAATGTCATTCCTCCTTCTTGATACATTTACGGTGTGTTTATCGCTCGATTCGATTCGAGCATGTGAATATTTGACAAAACCGATGATTTAAGCTATGCATAGGCTATATTTTGCCAATTTTCTTGTTCCATTCTTCATTATGTGTGTCTAGCATGTCTCCCGCTAATTTTCGTCCGATTCGATTTTGGGGCCGATAAAAGGTTTTTTCGTGGGTTATATAGTTCACAAAAACCGGAGTTTTTTGTCGATTTTTGGTTTTAAGGAGAATGTTCCAAAAATGACCGTGCATGCTCCTAGGGTATACTGGAGCATAATTGTATCATATGCCAATGTCATTCTTCGTTATTGATAGACTTACGGGGTGTTTATCGCTCGAAGCATGTGAATAATGGACATCCACCGATGGTTTGGTCTACGCCTAAACTTCTTTTTGCAAATAATCTTGTTCTATTCTTCATTTTATGTGTCTAGCATGCCTCAAGCCAATTTTCGTCCAATTCCATTTTGGGTCCTATAAGAGGTTTTTTCGTGGGTTATAGTCCACAAAACCGACGTTTTTTGTCGGTTTTTGGATTTAGGGGAATGTTGTGAAATTGAACAAACATGCTCCTAGGGTATACTGGCGAATAATTGGAGCATATGCCAATGTCATTCCTCTCTGATACATTTACGGTGTGTTTATGGATCGATTCGATTCGAGCATGTGAATATTTGACAAAACCGATGATTTGGGCTATGTATAGGCTACTTTTTACCAATCGTCTTGTTCCTTTATTCATTATTTGTGTCTAGCATGCCTGCCGCTAATTTTTCATCCGATTTCATTTTGGCGCAAAAAGAGGTTTTTTCATGGGTTAAGTCCTCAAAAACCGGCCTTTTTTGTTGATTTTTGTTTTTTCGGAGAATGTTGAGATAGTGACCGAGCATGCTTCTAGGGTATACTGGATTTAGAATATGTCAATGACATTCCTCCTTCTTAATACATTTACAGTGTGTTTATCGCTCGATTCAATTCGAGCATGTGAATAATAATAAAACCGATGATTTGGGTTATGCATAAGCTACATTTTGCCAACTTTTTTTGTTCCATTCTTCATTATATGTGACTAGCATAACTCCCGTCAATTTTCGTCCGATTCCATTTTGGGCCGATAAGAGGTTTTTTCGTGGTTTATAGTCCACAAATACCGGCGTTTTCTGTCGATTTTTGGTTTTACGGAGAATGTTATGAAAATGACCGAGCATGCTCCTAGGGTATACTGGAGCATAATTGTAGCATATGTTAATGTCATTCCTCCTTCTTGATAGACTTAACGGTGTATTTATCCCTCGATTTAGATATGTGAATAATGCACAACCATCGATGGTTTGGTCTATGCCTAGGCTACTTTTTGCAAATAATTTTGTTCTATTTTTTATTATATGTGTCTAGCATGGCTCCTGCCAATTTACGAACGATTCTATTTTGAGGCCGATAAGAGGTTTTTTCGTGGGTTATAGTCCACAAAACCCGGCGTTTTTTGTCGATTTTTGATTTTACGGAGAATGTTTTGTAAGTGACCGAAAATGCTCCTAGGGTATACTGGAGAATAATTGTAGCATATGGTAATGTCGTTCCTCCTTATTGATACATTTACGGAGTGTTACCACTACTTGAGCGGTCTAATTTAAAACTCGTGGATTCACCCTACTCTAGCACCAACGAGAGCTTGATAACATATGGCATGCCCTAGGTTTTCAACCTTATTACCGCTCCCTAATACTAGCGAACACACAAATCTTTCATTACCCTCACGCTTGAGCCATAGCTAAATTCTCTGTGGATTTTATAATATCACATCACAAACAAGCATCTTAGAGTTCCACTACATGACTAGAAAACCATTTCCAGATTAACCAGCCTAGGAGATATAGGGAATGAGCTTTCTCATGTAAGACTCTAACTATGTTTTTTTATCCATCATATGAGTACAGTAGCATATATTAAACAGAGAGAAATTGCTGAGTAGTGATGATGGCAAAGAGAAAAAGAGTACCTCAACATTTTTCAACTCGAACTCCGGATCAAAAGCCAAGCACGAGTTACCAAAAGTATCACAAGGCCCACTGCTTCCTGTCAGTCTTAGAAACAAGAATCTGTAAGTGCGATGCGAAATATCATGACCTCCTGTTATGGATCATAGAAAAAAAACTTACAGATCTTCATCCAATGAGAAAGCAAAGTTGCCTCCCCCACCAAATGCTAGCAAGTCATTCAGACACAAGTAGAAGTACCGATTGGCGCCTATATCACATGCCACACACGGTTACAAAAATTTATAATAAAATTACATAGGAAAAAAAACATTTTCCGACTTTCACAAGACACCCAATGTAAACAGGGCCGTGTTATGGGGTGGAGATCAACTATAATTTCCTTAAAAAGAATGCTGAAGGAATCTGTAAGTACTAAAAGACAATTAGACATAAGTTCTGGCGGAAGAGGTCAATTAATTCCTTGCCTGATGCGGCTGATGGTAGGGAGAATATGATGGTGTCAGAGTTGTTGGATCAGGAGGGGGGTGGGTGACGTGAGGTTGCAGTTCTCAATGCCTTTCTTCCTTTTGAAGCCGATTAAGTATTAGGTACGGAGAGGGCATCACTTTATAGTGTGGAAAGAGCTGTGCGAGTTGAGGGCCTCTTCATCTTCGAAAGACCCATCTCTGTAGAGGTGTATATGGGGATGCGAGTCCCCCCAAAAATAAGATCATTTGCTTGGAGATTGTGTAATGGAGCATTACCCACAAGATGAATGCGAAGAGGAGAATTTAGTCAGCAGAGGATGTGTGTCCGAGGTGTTCTAGAGGCTGGAGCCCCTGAAAGTGATGTTCACACGATTGGAGGTTGTCCTAGGGCTGCTTGTATGTGGGAAGTGAGTGGCTATGAGGAGTTTGTGTAGGGGGCGGCTGGGATATCGGGGCTTAAGTGGATGACGAAATGGATTAAATGTAATAAAGAGGAGCTTAAGGAGAAGATACTGACGCTGGCGTGGGGTGCCTCGCGTGATATAAACGTTGTAGTTCATGGGGGCGCAATGAAGGACGTCGGTGAGGTTGTGCGGAATTGCTTTGACTACATCAAAGCCTACAAGGAGGCCATTGAGGTCAGGGGTAAGGTGTCAGGGGTGGCGTCCATGGTGCGGTCGGTTCAGTGGTCTCCTCCAACAAATGGGCTGGTTAATCAATGTCAATGGGGCAGTCATGGATGATAAAGGTTCGGGTTTGAGGATGGTGCTAAGGACGGCTGATGGGTCGGTCATGGGAGCTGTCTATTGTCATGTTACACATCAGTCGAATTCGATGGTAGTGGAGGCGAAAGCGATATTTCGTGGTGTCCAAGTCGCTGTTCAAAGCAGGGCGAGGAAGGTGATCTTTGAAGGGGATTGTTTGAAGGTTATTTGGCATACTTGTCAAGATTTCGAAGACTCCTATGTTGGTAACATCATGAGATATATCTTAGATTTATCTGTTGACTTTGAGCTATTTAATTTTGTTCATTTTGTAAGGGAGGCAAACGCAACGGCTCATGTAAGGGCACATCTTAATCCCACCGACTACTCTACTAGAGTGTGGGTATGGGGATGTCCTTCCGAGCTCGATGGTGTTATTGCTATGGATGTTTGCGGTAAGCCTGTGTGGTTTTGGGGCGTAAGGTTAGATCCCAAGTTCATAGTTCATACATCGGCATAACTAGTATCAGGCAGTGTTGCTGCTGTAGCTCAAGTCGGTTCAGGAAAATAGTAAAGCTTAAAGAAACATAAAAAAGATAGATATACCTGTAGCTCTAAACAGCCTTGGTTCACCGTATATAGTTGTAAAAACAAAACTCTGGTTTGTTCCCTGCAAACATATACGAACGAATTCCTACATCAGCACAGATAAAACCAAGGCAGGAAAGAAAGAAAAGTATGGGGCTGAGTGGCTGACTGGCTGAGACTATAACAACTATCTAACCCAACTCACTTGATATTTCCTCTTTGGGCATGGTTTTAAAGGGCAATCCAGCAGCCCACCAAATACCGCACCCTTCTTATCTCCAACAATCTGAAACATGAATAGCATTCTCATCCGTCAGCAATTTCATATAATGTGACGTATCTCCACGCGACAGACGTGCATTTTGAACATACCAGTAAAGCAGGACCAGGAAGGTCGGCACTTTTTCGTATAAGGGTGCGAAGCGATATACCATGTCTCAAAGTACTGCCCTTCAGTTGAAAGAAAAGCCAGATGAAGGATACGATTAAGCTATTGAAAAGATTTAAAGATTGGTGAAGATAAATGCAAACTCAACGTACATAGTAAAGGAACAGTTACCTGTACATCAATACCCATTGACAACCTTTGACGATGTTAGGAAGGGATGACTGAAGAAACTCATACAATTCCACATAAATAAAGGAAGACTCATGTGTCAGATTAGGCATAAGCCTCCAAGGGCTACAGGGCTCAACTACATCATCGGATTCCTCTGAAATAGGGCTCCCATAGTCGTCATGAGGACTAGTTGCTTCAACCACTTCATCTCTTGGAATGCATTCTGTCTGACCATCTATGTTTACGCCTCGCCAGGAACAACTATTGCTTCTCCATCTACCAGAACTAGTTTGCAACGATTTCCAGTCGTCCTCAGTATTATCGGTGGTAGCTGAAGGATGGATAAAAGTGAAGAAAGATGACAAAGTTTTTGCTCCCCTTTTGTATGGACTGGCCTACAAATTACCCAAAATTCATATTAGAAGCGCTAAAACTCAAACGAAACAAAATTTGGGTTAATACGAGTCAGTAACGCTTCTCATTCTCTCTTACTACTTTGGAAGTGGAAGGTAAACAACCCAAACCACCAAAGGGACGCAAGTTTAAGCAATGCATAATGTTAGACGTTGTAGAATCTTACGAATTGTGTTCTAAAGCAAATAATTCATAGTTGAATTATTGGAAGCTATAACAATGTTCCAACCGCCTGAAGAGATGTTTAATCAGTTTGCAAGGTAAACTCATGTAATTCATAGGGGGACAGGAAAAACGGGGAAGAACAGCAGGAATGGAGACTAAAAGACACATAACAGCACATAAGACTGGAGAAAGAATATCGAACAAGGTTATTGGATGTTTATTCACGCTCTCCATAACACCATCATCAAACAGCATCCTTTCTTCTGAATTCCCCTTTCAACACATGCACAACACATAGCATACAACAAATAACAACTAAAAACCAACTTTGCTCAAAACAAAAACTAATAACCAACTAGAAAAGGATGGTAGGAGACATATCTTATCAAGATAAACAAACGTAAGGCCTAACTTGAGAGAATACTCGACAAGATACAGCATAGAGCAGAAGCTTGGCCAGTATTATAAACTGATTTTGATCTATCAAATAAGAAAAGGAGCTTGCCAAGACCACACAGAATTATCCAGGATGATATTTCCGCACTTCGGATCCATTTTGGAAAAAGCTGAGGAGTCACCAGCAGGCAAGTATTTAACTTATGATGGACTAATCGAATAATCTATATATAAATCATGTCTCATAAACTCGTCCTAAACTCAACTTTCTGTCAATCTCGAAACAAGCAATCTCTCCACAATGGGAAGAAAGACGGCACAAATATACGACCTCTCAATGCTTTTTAAGGCGTGAGCCTCATAGTTACTCTAATAACGGCATAGGACGGTCTTACAGGAATAAAGCACGACACTGAGCGAAGATTAGTATACATGTACAATATGATTATTTTATTATTATGATGTTGATAGTACAATAAAGCACCATCACCAAAGATCTACCAATAGGCAATCACCGTGAAACACAACAGATGTTTCATTCGCCAAATATTGACAACCTCAAGCAACTACACATCAGAAATTACGCCAATTTTAGGGCAAAAGAACACGTAGTTAACTGCGATAACAGTTCGACCTGGCTTCAATAAACGGCTGCCGCGAAATCAACAAAATTTTCAACATTATATCAGAAAATCCAGCTAAAACATCCTCAAGCAACTACACAGACTATAAAGGAACACTACATTCCCTATGATCACAATTTTGACATGGATTCGGTCAATGACTGCTGCGAAAACACCAACACCTTCGACAATATCAGAAAATCCAGCTAAAACAACCTCAAGCAACTACTCAGATCATAATCTACACCAAATTTAGGCAAAGGAACACTAAAATCGCTATGATTACAGTTTCGACTTAGTTTCAATTGACAACTGCTTCGAAAACAGCAAAATCTTCAACAAATTATCAGAAATCCAGCTAAAACATCCTTCGGCAAACATAGAGATCACGAATTTTCACTAAAATCCAAAAAAAGTCATCTAAATTCGCTAATCTTACTCAAATTCATGCTACAACTCATCTGCATTGCTATAACACACAAAATTAAATTAAAAAAAAATGAAAATCCGCTGAATTATCATTCACTTACAAGAAAACACCTACATTGTACAGATCTTGTATAAATCAAACATATAAACACCGCAATTACACATATATAAGCTAAAAATCATAAAATTATAAAAAAAAAAAAAATTATTAAAAAAACAATAAAATTATAAATAAAAATAACAATAAAAATATAAATTACCAGAGGAGATTCCGGAGGTGGAGAAGCAACAGGAGACGGCGAATCGCCTAAAAGCCGAGACAATTTCTCCGATACCTTCTCTTTTAATGCGATCATTTTTTTTAATTAAATTAAAAATAATATATGATGTTTATAAATTAATTGATGAAATAAAGAAAATTAATCGTTTAATTAGGGATAATAAGCGAAGATTATGATGATAATTATGATGATGCTTTTTTTTTTTTTTACAAATTATGATGATGATAAAAGTATGGTCGGTGGTGGAATGCGATCATATTTAGTTGCGTTACGTTTACGGATGTACTCCTTCCGTGCCCAATGAATTACGCCGTTTGTTTTTTAGCACGTGTTGATTTGATATCTTAAGCGTTTGTTTGGTCTAATTTTTGGAAAACTGTATTTACTTCTCATAGACAGTTTATCTAAAAACTGGTTTTAGA
>CAAKMY010093872.1:0-46595 GCA_901111285.1 Corrigiola litoralis | reverse complement strand
AGGGAAGGGGTGGTGGTGGGGGAAAGAAAAAATTCGAAACTAAGGGCAAATCAGTCACTTTCATCTTTTTTTGGCCGAAAATCACTTAAGGTAGTGATTTTAGAATAAACGCAAACTTGCAGGTAGTAATTTTGCCTGAAATTTTTGAAAGGTGGTAATTTCAAAATTCGGCAAACTTGAAGGTAGTTTTTATCAATTTAAGCAAATTTAAAATCACTATATAGTCACGTGTTTAGTAGGAAAAAAAAAACATGTAAAAAATAGATAAGTTAAGGTCTAAAAAAGGTCATCTCAAATACAGGCGGATTCAAGATATATACATGGGGTAGTGCTTTGTTTATTTTTGCTCTAACTCTCTATCTTTTATACCAATTTCTACCTTTTTCTACCATCTTTCTATACCTTTTTATACCAAATTTTATAAAGGTAGTATATGCTACCCCTCGCTACTAACTAAATCAACCCTTGATCTCGATGGTACCTTGGATAACTCGAATATGTGAGGGATCCTGTAGATAATATCCCAACAAAACTTTCATGTCTCATACGGAGTAATAATATATTTTGGATTGCCATTGATGGAATAATAGAACCACTTTCTAAATGGACGTTCTGTGTTATCAAGTACGTAGTACTCCTATAAGCATGCCAAGTTGTTACGTTGATTCTTCAAGAAGAAGCAGTATATATGAATTGGCCTCTTTAATTCAGTGATCTTAGGGAAGGAGACATAGATTTAGCTTAGTACTATACCTTCTTAACCTCATGAAGATGTTAGGATGTCAGAAATGGGTCTTTCTGTACTACATATGTATTGTGTACACTTGACTGGCAACCAAAATATATTTACATTGTAGAATTAGATCAACAAATAAACGAGAGCATCTTGAATGTAATGTTTTTTTTTTTTTTTTGAATAATCTTGAATGTTATCTCTTTGAGAGATCTCGAAGATTCGTATCAGAATGTGAAGGTTGGATCAACATCCATTGCCCATATGAACTTCGCCTGTTCACTTTTGCTATATACCTGCATACCACAGTAGAAAAGAGCTGGTACATTAGAGTAGTAATTGAAGAAATGTTTCGGTCAGATATGACATCACAATAATACTGTACTTTTCTTATACATACAGCCAGGAGATAGCTTACCTTCTCAATAGGAACTTCATTCCTTTTGCACCATGCAGCTGTTATTCGAGGGTCGAGATAGTTCGTCTTGGAAGTGCCTAATGCGATGGTTTTCATGTCCTCTCTGGCCTGCATTTCTCGTTCAATACGTCGAATCATTTCATTTATTTTTATAATCTTCTTCTGAAGCCTGTACAATGTGTTAACATTGCTTACAACAATTTAATCAAATGAAAATTCAAGAAACAGGTTGACAACAAAAGGGTACGAATTCCTTTACGCTTCAGTGGTCGAATTCCTCTTCTTTTCTGGAGAATTCCCCTTAGCTGTCTGATTCTTTTCCCTCTGCAGTTCAGTTTGCTTAGTCTGTACACAAAGTATCACAATGTAAGAAAATAACTCCTGGCCGATCTCAGAAACTTCAAACTCTCAGTTTCTCGATCATCAAATGTCCTGAAATTATGCTCTATTAACATCAGTCATAATAACCGCAGAAACCACACAGATACACCAAATTTCCTTGGACAACTTCTCTAATCCACAGCTACTTTTTTCCAAACAGGTGTAGCGACAATGAGCAGACAAATCTAAGTATCACACCTAGAAGTGCACAGCTAAACTACTGGCATTAACAGAAGTTGTGAAGTACCTTGAGTTCATTTATTTTGTCACTCCGCTTTACCATCAGTGCACTGTGGGACTTTGGTACACTACGCTGATGATTGCACAGGATAGCCACCTGCAAAGAAACACTACTGTTATCCAAAATTGATTAATCAGAGAACATTCGAAGTCATTCACCTCGCTCTAAGTACCTTCTTGTTTGCCTGCCTGTATATGTCAACCTTTTGGCTCACATCTTCACTCCTAGCTTCCTCTCTCAGCTATCATAAAACACTAATTATTAATGCATGATTCTCTTGTGCACAGAAAACACATTAGCAATTTTACATGTTATTTAAAATTTTTAACTCAATATACAGGCGTAAAGCCAAAAAAGAACGACAGTTTTCTCAGCACTGTTTCGATCCTTTCGGTATGAAAGGCAGGACTTGTTATCATAGCACTGAAAAGAAAGTGATATATTCCAGCTAATTAAGTATGTATTACCAGTTCATCAAGCATCAAAGAAGCATTATATGTACGGAAGACTTTAGCTGTGAGTCCAGGCATGAACTCTTTTAGATGGGCATTCAGTTTGGCAGAATCCAACTTATCGAAAAGCTCGTCTTCACCTTGTTTCCCTGATAAGAAAATTGCTCATGATTTGGTGTTCCAAGTTTGAGAAGAAACTGAGCTCTGAAAATGAACCAGTAATACCTTTCTGGAAATCCTCAATTGCCTTAAAGACAAGAGGCTCGGCTTCAAACTTCTGGAAGAATCTGATTGAGTCTTTACCAAGGAAGTCCAACTGCATTAAGCAGCATATTGTTAGATTTCTTGCCTTTTAATTTGGTCAGCAAGAACATTTAAGTGCCTCATGCATACTATACATTCATAAACTCTGTAGTACTTCCTGAGGTAGGACTTTTGGTATGAGCCAAAAGTGTTTTCTAGGTTGTTGTATGGTTCAAGTGAGGTCAAGAATTGTGTTCATTATTGATAACATTGGGCAATGAAAAACTCCTAAATTTCACTTCAGTGACACTGCAAGCTTAAGTTCTAGCCATTCATATTCTCTTCTTGATGATAGGTGCCTGAAATATTCCTCACATAGAAGGACAATAATGCTTGACCTTCATTTATGGAAATAGGAGAGACCAAGAGATCTACTGATCTATTATAACAATTTCTCAATCCTGACCTCAAGTATATTAGGTGATATGGGCTTCACATTTTCCACTTTCAATGTACAGCAGCCAACCGTGTCAGCTTCATCGTCATCCTGCAAAGAATAGGACACCATGATCAAATTGAAACCTTGCTTATGGTTTTCTACAAAGCAAAAATGTATAACTGACTTCAAGGAAGTAGAATACTGAAAAGATGAGTGAGCTGGTTGGCAGTTAGAATCCTGCAATACCTTCTCATTACCAGCCCTCAGGGCCAGTCTATCAATAAGATAGGTAGCAACTGCGATTTGCTTCTTCGACATATCTTTGCTTCTGAAATCCTTTTCATAGGATTCTCTGATTCTGTGAATGTGTTTCTGCTTCACAGCAAATAAAAAAGGCATCACTATCTGACTGTCATGACAGATGCACGAAGTTAACGAGAAATAGATGCTATAAGATAGTAATAAGGCCGTAAAATACCTTCAGCTCCCTCGCCTTCTCATATTTCTCCATATCTTTCTTTCCCTTTAAGTTACTGCTGGCTGCCAAAAACACATATTTGGTGCTATTTGGTTTGATAGGATCATCATAGCGAGCCAACCAAGTCACAGTATTATCATGTATTACTTCTTTCCACCTGCCGAAAAGATAAAAAATGTTACTTGAACCATCTCACAAAGGAATGATGACCCTATATTCTTACACACGCTTTAAAGTGTATCCACAAACCTTTCACCAGGAACAGGGCATTCTGGAATTGGAGACTCCTTCCCTATGTTTATAACAACGTCCCTTGGAAGAATGCGCTTCTTAAGTGCCCCATTCTGCATAATAAAACCAGCAGATGGAACATATATTTGATCAGCAAGTTTCCACTTCAACTAAGTTACTGGTTCTAAAGTGGAAACTAGCCACTGTGACTCGTACCTTTGGCTGTAATCCACGGCCGACGAAGAGTCCAGGTGGCTCAACTCTGAAAGTACCAACCTGCAAGCAAAATAGAATTCACCACCGACAGCTTTTCAGGAAAAAGATAGTAATGACTGAATATTTAGTAGTCCTTTCTATTTGGATGGCAATAGTACTTGACTATCATGAGGAGCAAAGTTTCCCAATAGTTGGGTACTTGGGAGTTCAACCTATCCAGGGGAAGTCCTGGGTTTGAATCTACATACCCCCTTTTCCCGAAGCAAGAGCTGCTCCGATGTACCAAAAAGAAAAGATAAAATAGTACTTGACTATCCCAGCCTCAGAGTCACACCAGAGCTGGACAACCTAGGATACATTAGCATAAACTCATAAAGCATCAGTCAGCACCACTCAGTCACTCCCTGAATTCTTGAAGGGAAGAGTATTGGTTAGTTACCTTTTCTTTTTCTCCATCAACAATAGCCCACATATATTTCTCTACTTCTCTCGACTTCTGCTCTCTTAAAGCAGCCTTCTCCTGCAGGAGCAATTGCACATAAGAAATCATGTAACAACACTAGTTTATGGAAAATAATTGCATCATATAATTTGCAGTTAATTCATCACTTAAATTAATTAATGAATACTATAAGCAAAAACTAGCAGTTGTACATAGATACACTTCCAAAACATTAGTAAGCATCATGCACCAGGTTATTTCTTATGGTGAGAATTTTAAGAGTTAAAGGTGACTTCCATGTCTCTAACGGCGAAAATAAAATGCTGAACAACTTGTTATAGAATAGAAGCTGAGGCTGTTTCCTCTGGTTTCAAGAAGAAAGTCTCTTATTCTCTGCCCCAATAACAGCAGAAACGCCAAAGATCTTCACAGGCATTGTTCTTATGTTTTTAGAAAGGGCATTCTAATACAGTATAGTACCTCTGACCAGAGCAGTTAAGATGACTCCTGTTTATCAAAAAAATGTCCAACCTCAGGCATCAGCAAACTGATACAACAACATTATGTTGCCCAAATGCCTTCAAAGAGGCTTCCGTGAGCACAAGCGGGATAAAGGGAGGGTCGGTCATACACAGCCTTAGCTCGATTATAACCCAACTCTGACACCTAAAGAAAAAGGGAAGCGCCTTTTTATCTTACTTGCGCAAAATGACCAGAGAACACATTATCAAAAAGACCGTCTAGGATCTGAATTGAGTCTGTACTTACTTGAGATGTCTTCTGCTTCTGATTTTCCTTCTCCCTCAGAATCCACTGTTGGATTGGCGTGAAATCACATCTCTTCAAATCCTGAATTACATGGTTTCTTCCAAGAATTTTCCTCCAATCACTAAAGAAATTCTCGTTGAATATTGGGTTGTTTACATAGTCTGTCTCCAACTTACTAGCATACATTGTTGCAACCTGCAAAGAAAAGTGTTAATTGAAGAAAACTATTGTAATTATCCTTTATAATGATGAATGTTTCAAACATCGACCAGTAAATCAGGCAAACTCAACCAACCTCTTCCTGTTCAGGACTTAGATCAACAGGTAGTCCATTATAGAGCATCTTAACCCCATGTTGAGTGTATGGGGATGGAAAACAAACACCATTGTGGACAAGAGTGGTCCAGCATTTTCCTTGCCTGGACTTAGGCGGCTTCTCCATTGACCTAGCATACTGCGATTTCTTTCCTGTTTTCTTCGATTTTGTGTTCGCTTTACTGCTTAACTTCTGCTTATTTTTACTCTTCTTAACAGTTCTTGACGGGCGAGCATCAGCTCCATCATCATCACCCCTAACCCTTGAACTCTTTGCGGATTTCAAAGGAGTAGACACATCTAAAAGCTTCGACTTCTTAACAGAATTCTGACAAGAAACGGGTTCTGGTGCAGGCCTCTTCTTTGACACCCCTGATGCCATTCTACTCTGATTTCCGTTTTTCAACTGCGATTCTTTCCGCTTCACATAGACATTAGACTTGCTACAATATGCATTTGCATCAGTGTTCAGTTGAAACCTTAATGACAAAGGCTTTTCGTCATCTGAATCACCATCTTGCATCTCAGAGTTCATACAACTAGGCTCTTCAGAGATGTTACATCTGCTAGAAGATGCCCTTGCATCAGTTTCTTGTCTCAATCTTACTGACAAAGGCTTTTCGTCGTCTGAATCACCATCATTCGGCTCAGTGTCCATACAGTTAGGCTCTTCAGCGATGTTACCCCTGCTGCTAGAAGATGCCCTTGCATCAGTGTGTAGTCTTAACCTATATGACAAAGGCCTCTCGTCGTCTGAATCATCTTCGATCAGCTCAGAATCCAAACATGATGAATGTTTCGGATTGGCGCTAGACCTCGCTGTGGTCATGCTTAAGGGCTTCTCATCTTCTCCACTGCTATAACCATCTTCATCATGAACTGTTTTCGAGACCATACTCACCTCAACAGTATACCTCAAACCTAGCTAGATATAATACCAGCACGGCTGCACATAAGATGTTATGATTAATATTATCCGTAAACATTAGCATAACAATCAAAGAAACCTTACATAAATATCAGACTTTTAGGTGGAAGATTGAATTTTTATTCCCATCAAGTTACAACTAACGATCATATGTCTAGTCAATAATATACAACTTACAGGACCAAAAAGAAAGATACGCGCGAGAAACAATTTAAAGAAAATTTATTTAAGAAAAATTACCAATGAAGGTGTACAAACCCTCCTAGAACGTAGGGCAAATAACAAAGTTTTACGAGGCTAAACCAGAAGGTCAAATTCTTATGAGAAAATATGTATATCGATCTAACGCAAGTTATGCAACGTAAATTACCTCCTTAAACCAGACTACACAACGTTCTCCGTGTTAACCTTACGCTCGTAACTACGTGTTGTTGCACCTGTACTTATAATGACAGTTTTTCGTGAGAATAAAGGTTAGCTTACGTGAATAGAGCTCTTTTTCTATTTATGAAATTGGGGTTCGATATTTTTTATGTGACTCATTGCACTCCTTGGAGAAAAAAATATAGATAAACAATGACAGGTTTGTATCGTTTTAGGGACCTTCTGCTGCGGGGTTACAAACTTACAATTGTGTTGACCAAAAAAAATACGTTGATTGATCCAAACAAATTTAAGGGTACACAATAACACAACTACCTTAAGCATGACAACCACCGCCAAACGTTTTAAATTGAGGAATATAGTACCGAAGAAAGTGGAGGCCAGTTGATTTAGATTTTTCAGCAAGGAATCATAGTAAACAGCCCATTGACTAAGGCCAATGACCCACGTACAGGTATTTAAGAAGAGTTCCCAAATTTGATGACCATGACTTTTTTGGTAATTAAGGAAACCAACATAGAAATTTTCTAAAGTACTTTTTGGTTGATATATTTTCTTGTTTTCTTTTCCAAGAATGGGGCAGGGGTAGTGAATTATCCTACCGGGGGTTTTAACTTTTAACCATCCTATACCGGTATACCCTCACACGTTTTTACACTCTTTGTCCTGATTACAAATTTAAAAATCTTAACCCCCAATCTTCATGGTACTCTAATCAAATGGAATTCGTACAAGGGTAAAAATTTGGTCCTACTCCTATAGCTATAAGAATTGGGAAAAATTATACTATACCCGAGGGTTCAAAGCAATTTTACAGACCCTCGAGACATAACAAAGCAGTTATTTTTTTTTTTTTTAGAATTCCAACCCCTACTTTCATAGCGATTACATTTGTGATTATATGAGATGGGGTGTATACAATATAAACGATTGCAGTATTGGTGAGAGCTCGGGTTTACAAGAGGTCAACTAAATTTGATGGGAAAATATCAGCCATTGGTGTCCATAATTATCAATTTGCAGACTTGGATAAGGTTGTACATGAAATTAATAATAAGATTATATTCTCTCAAACACAATCAACCTTATTATATTTTTCTTAAGTTAAAATTTAAAAGGTATTTACATAATTTAGGTCAAGTCATTAACATATAATGTCTAGTCAATATAAAATATTAACTCTGCCATGTGTTATCACAAATATTTGTTAATATTGTAACTTGTAAGGCATCATTGAAACGGAATCCAGCTTGAAAAAATAAATTGGACTATTAAATTCGAAAAATCCCAAATCCGATTTGAAGATCCAAAAAACTTCACATCTCTAAATATTCCAACCAAAAATTCAATCCAAATTTTTTTTCCGAATTCAAGTAAATTGGATTTGGAGTTTGTTGATCAAATTATATCACATAGAAGGCGGGCAAATTGAATATTAAACACGTAAAACAATAATACATTGATTGAAAGGGGGAAGGAGTGGAGAAAAGGAAGGAGTGAATTCCTTGTCAGTATTTCATACATGGTCAATTCACCAACCATTCGCATACCATATCAGGTCACTACTTAGAGTTCACGTCTTACATTAGAGACCTAAACTCACTGTAACTCCCCAACTACTGAAAACGCTCTACACAATGCTGAGATAGGCATCATGATCAACGCCTGCATACATAGACAAAATACACATGAAAGCGATAAATAGTACTGTTACAACTAGCTTCAACAAAATGTAAATTTTTCACATTTCCTTGAAAAGTCAGAATATGCATTAAAATATTCCATGAATAACTGTTACAACTCTAGAATCTCTACAAAATACTCAGCAGATTCCGTCTCAGTTACTCGTTCTCTTAGAATAACAAAGATTAAGAAAGGGCTGCTCAGAAAAGATGGGGCTCAAGGCCCCGATTCCATAAATGCAATGGCCATCTCAAGAATCCCGCAGAGCTATGTATAGTTAAAAAGAAAAATGTCGAAGAGGGACTGGACAGGCAGCTGGCATTGGTGAAGCAAGAAGCAAACAACAGACGATGTGAAAGCCTGTCAGAATCTGAAGCTGGGATCGGCATCCATAGCCCATGAGAATTTCGCCAGAAGAGACTTGTTAAACATCTACAGACAATCATTCGAAAGAGAAGTTGAGAAAGATATATCACTATCAGATTTATTTAGATACCATTCCAATAGAAACAAAGCAAGATAATTCATTTGGGATCCTAAAGAACTGTTGTGTTGGGTACTTAAGAAAATTATTAGTATGTACAGGTACAAGATGGGTTTACCTTCTCAATGGGTACTTCATTTCTTTTGCACCATGCAACTGTGATCCTAGGATCAAGATAATTGATCTTTGACGTGCCCAAGGCTATTTCTTTAAGATCCTCTTTGCTTTGCATATCATGCTCAAGTTTGTTTATCTTGGTCTTTGTTGTGTGTATCTTTTTCTCAATCCTATACAAATACATAGTCCATCAGCTGGAAAAGCTCAACAATAACGATTTCATAAAAGGATTTACAGAATGCAAGGACAAAAGGAACAGGTGCAATTACGCTTCTGGGGTCAAGTTCCTCTTTTGCTTTCCATCACTGTTCTTCAATGGTGGCTTTCCTTTCTTTGCCCGAGCCAAATCAGTCTCCAACTCACTCAACTCAGCCTACAGAGGTTATATCATGTCAGCTTTAAAACAATGAGCCAGGTCATTATGTATACCCTAAACAGAACAGACACAAATCAATCAACAATGCTCAAAGAGAACCCTATACAACAAGAAAACAGCATTCCTTCTCTTGTTGACAGATACAACTACAGCACAAGCTTCTCTATACTGCTCAAGCAGAAAAACATACCTTTGCTTCATTTATTTTTCCAGTGAGTCTTTCGATCTGTGCGGAATGACTCTTTCCTACTGCCTTTTGATGGTTACAAATGATCGCAACCTACAAGAAGACAAGGGACAAATATTGCATGAACATGTAGTACAAGTGTACAATTGTACAAGAACCTTAACCGATTTGAGTAGACTCAACATACCTCCTTATTAGCATGCTGATAAACGGCAATCTTATGCAGCACCTCTCCACTTGTAGCCCCTTTAGCAAGCTATTACAGACAAATAAAGACAAAAGCATAAACTACAAGAACTTTGGAGAAAAGATCAGCTCTAGCAGTTTTAGCAAAACCTTGTAAAAAAGAAGAAATCACCATGACATGCCAACGGCAACCCAGAGAAATTGTTAAAATTTAGGAGGGGGGGGGGGGGGGGGGGGGGGGGGGGGGGGGGGGGGGGGGGACTATCTCAAGTCTAATTGTCCTATGATTTTGTCAACGAAGACTCTGCTGATGTGCTCTGATACTTGAAGCACAAAACAAACAAGGACTTATCAATTCCACCTCTGATTCTGACTACAACATCCTTTTCATTCACTTCACTAGGCAGAAGTTCAGTCAGGGACGAGACGCTCAGGAAACTTACAAGTCTTGCCATAAAGAAAATAATCAAAAAAGTCATCTGAAAGCTGAAACCTGGAAGAACAGCCACATATAACTTACCATGTCATCCAAAGTAATAGATGCATTATATGTACGGAATACTTTGGCAGTGAGACCAGGCATTAGTTCTTTAAGATGGGCATTCAGTTTGCTAGTGTCCAACATGTCAAAGAGATCATCACTACCACTCTTGCCTGATAAAAAAAAATTAATGTCATAAAGACAAAATCTCACGATAAACTCAGCACGCTGATGCTTAGTTGATACCTTGTCTAAATTGCTCAACAGCTTTGTACACAAGAGGCTCAGCTTCAAATTTGTTGTGGTACTTGATTGAATCCTTCCCGAGAAAATCAAACTGAACAGCAGAAAAAAATTAGTTAGGGGATCTAAAAATTGGTGGTCAACCCTTTTGATACACCATCCCCACCACTAAATCCCAAGCCACCCAAAAAGTTGTGAAAAAAGAGAGATAGGAGGGACCAACAACATAAACAAAAGACATTGCTGTCAAGCAAGTTTCTTTTTCTTTATAAGGTAATGTATCTGTTGCCAGGTTGACCCCATGTCGGGTTAACCCAGCCCAGCTATAAAGGTCAGACCCATGGAAATGGGAGGATGTAAAAGGACACCTTCTCCCAGGAGCCCCTAGTCGAGTTTGAACTTGGGACCTCAAGGACGCCAAGTGCTCACTTTACCATAAGACCAAGCCTTGCTAGGTGTCAAAGAAGTTTTATTTTAACCCAAGATGTCAACACATAGGCAAGCATCTGATGACAGCATGATAATATTTGCAGCTGAACCTAGCTTCTAAAAAGAGAAATCATCTTACCTCCAGTATATTTGGCGGTATTGGTGTTACATTTTCCACTTTTAATGTACAACAACCAACAGTGTCTGCTTCATCGTCATCCTGTAACACGGAAAGAAGTATCACGGAACAATAATCTTTAGGGCTAACAACCTGATTCCCGGGTTTCTTTAAGTGTAAGACACACCACATAGGGAGCAAAAAGCTATTTAAAACTGAAATAACAGCTTGCCAAAAGAAGAAGAAAAGAATTAAGAGTGCAGTGGGGAAAACAATTTAAAACCTATCTATAGACATGCACACATGGGAGTGTATGCCACACCTCCCTGTTGTTGTACTATCATTCATCTACAACATGATCACTGTCTTCTGTAGGAAAGCAAACTCATATATCTTAATAAGCAGCTGCATAATTCCTCTCACGAGACTTCTGAGCCTTGTGCCATTTTTTGAGCAAGGATTCCATGCAAACCCACAATAAATTAAAAAGAAACAGTAGAAGCACTCTAGGGCCTTCAGATTTGCCTAAGCATAACCTTAAAGCCCCTGACAAAGGGAATATTCATGGTAGAAAAAGCTTATATGGAATCACTGAAAGTTCGTTAAATATAAAACACAAGCCATAGAGCACAAAATACAAATAATCACGTCTCACGAGTATAATTTCAAGACAGAGCGTCCCCAATCTATACCTTCTCGTTACCAGCCCTGAGTGCAAGTCTATCAATGAGATAGGTGGCAACAGCAATTTGCCTCCTGCTCTTATCTTTGCTAGTAAAATCTTTGGTGTATGCTGTTCTAATACCTTGAATGTAGTCCTGTATTCCAGGAAATCAAGCATTATTCAAAGATCCATGAACAGCTCAAGAAATACAGAGGACACTTGAGAGGTTGAAATGCAAGCAATTACCTTCAACTTCCTTGCTTTTTCATACTTCTCCTTGTCACTTTGCCCCTTCAGCGAACTACTAGCTGCCAAAAACACATACTTGAACTCTTTTGGGTTTATAGGATCAAGCCAAAATGCCAACCATGTAACTGTGTTATCATGTCTTATTTCTTTCCAGCTGGCAAGAAGGGTGAAACATCTTAAATACATATCCATAAAATATTTGCTCAAACATGTCAAATAAGAATCACACTTCTCTGTTTACAAAAATGAAAAGAAAATTATTAAACAGTCACCTCTGACCAGGGATAGGGCATTCTGGAATCGGAGCATCCTTCCCTATGTTTATTGTAATGTCACTTGGATGAATACGCTTTTTGAGTTTCCCCATCTGTACCACATAAATAAGAGTGCATCGTAATAAAGACAGTTCATTAATCAAATCACTCAATAAAGTTTTGTATACAAAGTGGAAACGGTAAGTACCTTAGGATGCTCTCCACGGCCCCTAAACAACCCAGGAGGCTCAACTCTAAAGTTCCCCACCTGAAAACAATAGCAATCTTTTCAGAACTTAATTGAACAAAGATTAACAATCACCATAGACAGTATCCAGAAGCAAGAGAAGACGAACTAGTTGCCCACCTAAGTTTTTATCATATGTTTCTCTTTCGAGCAGTCAACACGTGCTCTGTGTACGGGATGCACAAGTACTGTATATTGACATGTTTTACACGTAATGACATACCAAAGCGTGTACAACAAAAATCAAAACTAGATTTTTGGAGAGGGCGGTATTAGTTGGTGACGAAATTTTAATCCGGTATAAGGCTATCTTGGCAATTGGGTAAGGTTAAACCAGTATAACCAGAACGGGTACATAGTAACAAAATTCATTTTCAGTGACTAGTTAATTGCAACACAATTACTTACAGAGTTAAGAATCATACTTGCAAAGAGAAGTCCCGAAACGGAGGTTACAACTCACAACACCCCCCCCCCCCCAAAAAAAAAAAGAAAAAAAAAAAGAAAGAAGTGATCTCTATCTCAGTTTCATGGAACATAGAAAAATGGGTAGAAGGCACCACTTATAAGGCAAAGCCTTCTTTCTGTCTAAACGACCACTCTCTAGCTAGCTCGACCCAGTGAGGGGCTCCATTATGGGACATACTAAAAAAAATGAGAGGAAGTAATAGAAAGGCGTGTCGCTGGATATAGAGGGTCTCCACAATTCAATATTGTACACTCGACTGAAAGCAAGCATGAACGTGGCAAAATGACTCAGCTCCGAAGAAAAAAAGTATAAACAGCATTGACAAACAAGTGTGTGACTAAATGACAACAAGCCAAATACACCTTGAAAGTTGAAACCAACAGCAGAACATACTCAGCTACCTGAAACTCCAAACATCCTACCCCAACACTTACAGGAAACAACAATAAGTGAAAAATTTGTGAATAAATTCATTGACTGAGATGAATTCTTCTCACACGCAAAATTAACAGATACAAGGTCCGCTTGCAAAGAGCATAACTGGTGACATTTTGAACAAATTTTCAAAATACTAGAACATATTAACAGATCACATGTGCAGAGAACCGTAATAACCGATATAGATGAAGAAAGAAAAAGACACCTTTTCTTTGACACCATCAAGAATAGCCCACATGTACTTCTCTTCCAGCTTCAATTTCTCTTCTTTCAGAGCCTTCTTCTCCTGTAATAACGCTGACACTTGTTAAAAACCCGCAATATAAGATAATTACGGTAAACCCTATTATGCACTTCACCAAAAACATAATTTGACAAAATAATGAAATAATCCCAACAATTACTACCAACCATATGCCGTTTGCCAACTGATATATAGTGACAACAGTCACGCACTGACCCCTAATGTATTAATTGCAACATTTAGGGCATAAACTAAATCAAGGACCTCCAGAACATACAAACATAACCTTCAAAGGATAAACGATTCAATCTGACGAGGATATGCAATAGTCTAAAATCTTAAGCCTAAACTCTGAACCGTGTATATTTACATTGACTATCAACTACTATATTCCAAAAAAAAAACATCTGGAAATTCATGATAATAAAATCTGGGATCATTTGACCTACTACTAAGAACGTCTAACAAATTATGGCATCACCAACTCCAGATCAAGAAGCAGTTATACTCCACAACAAGAGCAAAACTGATGGCATTGATGAGTACAGCAAACAGAAATGCCACTCAGCAAACGCAATTGCAGTAACAAATTATTCAAGTGTCACTAAACTTGAAACAAATATTAATAGAGCTAGTTCTTCAGATGAAACAAATATGTTAACTGAGAGCAACATCTTCAAGTTGTGGGCAGTGTGGACAGCTGAATGAACTTAAGTTAAAGTAACTTTTTCCTCCACAACAAGCCACTATAGTAATTTGATACTTACGTCAGTAGTCATTTGTTTCTTTTTTTCCTTCTCGTTTAGATGCCATTCTTGTATCGGCTTGAAATCACACTTGCTAAGGTCCTGAATCACATGGTTCCTCCCAAGAAGTTTCTTCCAATCAGTAAAGAAGTTCTCATTAAATTTCTCCTTCTTAACATAATCTGTCTCAAGCATGACAGCATACATAGTCGCGACCTGCCAAAAGAAAGAAAAAGTAGCTATAAGTGAACCATATAACGAACTATGTCTTCTGTGTAACAAAAGTAAATGGATAAGCTCACAGACGACAACAGAGACAAAACTCAGATTTACGGAACTTAAAGGCAATAAAAAGAACACAAACCTCCTCTTGCTCAGGAGTCAGATCAACTGGTTTTCCATTATATAACATCTTAACACCATGAGGCTGGTAGGGTGGAGGAAAGATGACACCATTATGGACTAAGGTAGTCCATTTTTGCACATCACCTGAACTAGGCAACTCCTTCGACGACCTTGAATACTGTGATTTCTTTATTATTTTCTTTGATTTCTTGTTCACCTTCTTCAATTTGATAGGGTCAACTTTGGCAACCTTCTTGACAGGCACTGACTTACTACCTGAAGCAGCTTTATTCATCCGTTGACCAATAGGAATGTGGTCATCTTCGTCTTTGGCCCCTGCTTTTCCTGGCATTTGCTTAGCTTTACCTGAGGTGGAGGCTTCGGAAAGCTTCGCCTTCTTAGCAGAAGATTGACCAGAAGAAGTCTCTGCGGATGGCCTCTTAGTTGAATTAACAGGGACCTTCTTATTTAAATTTTCCCTCTTAATAGATCCATTTTGAAGCTTCTTAGAAGCCAAGGGCTTATCTTCATCAGAATCAAGGTGCTTACTAGGCAATGTCTTTGTACTACTTTTTATCTGGTTTCTAGACGATAAAGGTTTTTCATCATCTGAATCATCTGCCATTAGGTTCTGGTTCTGAGATGCCCCAGCTGCAGCCTTCCCTTTATCAACCCTAGCGCTAAGCGGCTTATCATCATCAGAATCCTCAGAATCCTCAGCCATGTTGGCATTCCCCTTCTGTGACCCAACTACACGCCTTGAACTAAGTGGCTTGTCATCATCAGAATCCTCAGAATCATCAATTAAACGCCTCTCCTGTTTAACTTTAGCAGAATTCTCCTCTTTAGCCACACTAGGCAAACGTTTCTCCTCTTTAACTGCATTGGTTGAACACCTCTCCTCTTTAACTGGACCAACACCACCCTTCTTTGGCTGGTGATTTGCCGAAGAGGCACCATTTACAGAATGCGAGTTAACAGGTGACGCTCTCGATGATGGAGGCGGCGACGGAGACGGCCTCGAGGATGAAGGCGGCGACGGAGACGGCCTCGAGGATGAAGGCGGCGATGGGGACGGCCTGGAAGACGAAGACGGCGATGGAGACGGCCTAGAAGACGGAGGCGGCGACTTTCGAGGCATGGAGGATGGAGGCGGTGACTTCCGGGGCATTGAGGATGGGGGTGGCGACTTTCGGGGCATGGAGGACGGAGGAGGCGACTTTTGTCCCCCCAAAGAGGGCTTGGAAGATGAGGGCTTCAAAGCTTGAACAGTCTTTCCCTTCAAAGCACTCGAACTTCTCTCGTTCGAGTTCCCATTTGCAGCACCCGAATTTGGTTTTACAGGCTGCCTATCAACTTTAACTGATGAGGAAGGGCTCTTTGATTCTGAGGTCACCTGATTTGGTTTCCTTCTACTAAAAACTAAGGGTTCTTCATCATCACTATCCTCAACCACCATATTCCGGTTCATACAAGCCTCAACCTCCATTTTCAACTATGTGGAGAAACTGGCACATATGAATTCATGTCAAATTATGCATAAACATAAACTGTCCTTAAAATATAACAACACCAACAATAACAACCAGTAAATCCAAGTAAAAACAACCAAGTTCTTAAATTTATAAACCAAATTATCAACTAGCTTATTTAAAATCAAATTCATTATTGCAAATGAAATGTAACAAACTAGCAACAACCAAGTCCTTAACTTTATATTCCAAACTATCCACTAGCTTCTTTATAACCAAATTCATGATTCCAAACAAAATGTAACAACCAAGTTTTATAATTTATAATCCAATTTATCCACTACCTTTCTTATAACCAAATTCATAATTGCAAATAAAATGTAACAACAAAGTTCTCAACTTTAGAGCCCAAATTATACTCTAGTTCCATATATCCACTCACGAACCCTAAAAGTCCAAAACTTTGCATAAAAAACAGCTAAAAAAAGTGTCCATAAAAAACAATCCCATGCCATAACACCTACAAAACTGAGCTAAATCAAGAAAATAGGACATACCCAGATGCTAAAATTCAATTCTAAACAATACCCATTTCTCCAATTTCAATTATAATCCAAAAGATATAATCTTTAATTTCAAGAAATGCAAACCCTAGGTACCACAATTGGGGAAAATTAATTGGAGGAGAGAGAAAAAGAAAAAGGGGGGTACCTTAGTTTTTCCAGAAGAAAGAATAAAATGGAAAGATTGACTGAATTTTATTTATTTGTAGTAAATCTGAATGTTATGGAATTTATTAAAATTTGGTCTGAAAATAAAAAGAAAAGGAAATTAAAGAATGATTATTTTTATTTTATTTTATTAAATTCTTTTTTAAGGAAATAAAAAGAATGGAGTGTTCACAAGTTTAGGTTAGGTTGCTTAAAGAGACAAAGTACAGAAAGGGAAGGGAGAGAGAGGTTGGATGTGTTGTGTTGTGTTGTGTTGTGTGTGTGGGGTTATCAATCTTTCGAAGCTCCTTTTTGTGAGTTTGAAACTTTAAAAATGCCAATTTATAAGTTGAAGGTGTGAAAATTTTCATAGGTAATTCTTGAAAGAATAATAATAAATAATAGCATCCATTATTTATGTGTGTATATTTTTATCATGCACTCTTTGCTTAAGAGGATTTACTTGTTAAGTAATCAACTAATTCATATCCAATAAATTAAAGTATTTAAAAAATAACAATATAAGACTAATAACTGAGAAAAAAGAAAAAAAATGGATTTCTTTCGTAGTATATGTGGTTGAAAGTAATCTTGTAGAAATGGTACCATTATGGGTAAATTTTTTCTATGGATCTTGAATATCTCAAGTGATACGAGTGACGTAAGGACAATCCAATTTATTGCTAATTTTTGAAAAGTTTTCTCAATGTTTATCTATGAATAATTTTCTTGATGAAAGGGGATCCTTGCATTATATTCATTCAATGCAAAAAGTCTTGGGATTGACCGTCATTTTTTTGTTGTAAAAAGAAAACATGTTAGTACAATAAAGGGATATATATCTTTGATTTGACTTGGACTTCTAAAAAGCTTGTGTTGGTTTTACAGAGAGCTCATCTACTTTTGTCATAAAACTTGACGGTTTTTTTTTTTTTTTTTTTTTGAAATTTCATGTAGTATTATTGGGCCTAACTAGCAGACCATTATGGTTTTGGTTAAGAAAATGTGGTGTATGTATGTTGCCCCCCTCCCTCAGATAGAGAAACTAGATATTGGTAGTTGTATTATATTCTGCCATTTGTAATATGATGAGAAAATTACTAGACAAGTTGTTTGTTGTTATCTGGAAGAATGATGTTGAGGAATAATTCCAGTGAAAAAAATTGAAAATTGTATCCCTTTCTTCATTTGTCTTCATGCACTACTAGCTTTATAGCATTTATACATTAAATATTTCATTGTTTCCTATGTAATGAGATTTTTAAGTTAAATCACATTGTCAGGAATGGAGAATGAGAGGCTAAGTATTCATTGATCCCGTGTAATGAGTTTATTAAAAGTTAAATCACATAATCAAGTATGGAGAATGAGACACTAAGTTGTCGTTGATCCCTACGTAATAAGTTTATCAAGTTGAAACACATAACAAAGGATTGATAATGACATACCAAGTATTTCAAATCTAAGTATTGTGTTAACGAGTCTAGTAAACATTGGTAGAATTATTGGTAAATTATCAAGTATGTATTCATTCGTATTCAAATAGTGTAATGGACTAATGGCATTCCATTTTTTTGTTGAGTTGAAAGTCGTTAGATCGTTAAATTTTTTTTTAAATACATTGTTGGCTATTCTCTAGTAGAGAAGAAAGTTGCATTATGCCCATCGTTTTCGTAGTACGTTGTGGCACTTGTGGGCTTGAGTTGTCTCGTTGTGGCCTTAGGTCTTTACTATTCTCCCTTTCACAAAAATATGTAGTGTAGTTTGCCGCATATTTAGTTTTGGCACATATGATCTATGACTAGAAAACTCATATACATGTTATGTAGTGTTAAATTTGAGAGAGAGATTCACATTGATGTAGTGATCGATAGTATGCTCTTGCCAATCAGTATTTATTCGATTGATATGAGTATATGACTTTAACTTATACATGATTTGATGTAAAGTATGAGAGATATTTACATTATACATGATTTCGAAATCTACTCATTTCAATCAGTATATTATATTAAAATCTTACATGACTTTAACTTATACATGATTTGTTATCCCACTAAACAATAATTCGACTGATTCCATATAACACTGATGGAGCATCAAAAGGAAATCCAGGGTTTGCAGGAATTGGAGGTATCATACGCAATCACGTTGGCAATTTCATGATAGCTTACTATGGCACAACAGGCGTTTGTACTTCGATGAGGGCTGAGTTAATCGCACTTGCTAGGGGACTCGAGATAGCTTGGGACGAGGGATTTCGCAAAGTAGAAGTTGGGATGGACAATAAGACGTGTGTGGAGTACATGCAAGGAGAGTACACTCCTCAAGGACCCCTATAATATTTGATAATGCATTGTCGCAATTTTGTGTTCAATATAATAGACAATGGCAAGTCAATCTCGAGCATGTCTACAGAGAAGGGAATAGAGCTGCGGATTGGTTGGCAAATAGGGGAGTAGAATGTTCGGAGAAGCTAGTTATGGTGGGGGCACCTTATCAAGATTTACGAAGCATACTCAGGGAGGATGTCATAGAGGTAGCTTGGCCTCGGGTTGTGAGGTATAGCATCAGTATTTAGTTAAGCTTTGCTTTCTTCTTGGATCAACAAAAAAAAAAAAAATTGCCTGCCTCGATTTGGTGATTACCATTAGATTGTCCTTGTGGCCAAATCTTAGATTTCATATCGTTCACTGTATTTATCATGACAATTTGTCTACACGTTGCCATAACACTAGTTGTTTTGAGCTCTTTGGCTAAGAACAATAAAAGATTAAGTAATGACAGTAGTCAAGAATAACTTGCGCATTAGCTATGTCTTACTATATTCGGGGTTTGATGTATTGGTGATCTTTTGCATCTTCCACCTAGTAAATATAGGGTTCAATTCTTATATGCAACTTTGTTTCTCCTTTAAAAAAACACTAATTAAAAACAAGAAAGCTTTATATAAGTGTCGATTTTATGGTATAGAAGGGTAAAGGCTTATCGAGATCCACAAGTGTTAACAAACTACCAGCCTACTACATGTTAACAGAAAGAATAGTCCACGACAACATGGATCATGGAGTGTTACAAATGCCATTACAACATTTCCTTCATACAAAATGGAGACCATGTTTCATGTGAGGATCAAGATGCAACTGCATAGTAATCAATCAAAAGAATACTACAAGTGTATAACTACATCAAGTGTTACGAATGCCATTTAAACATTCCCCTGATAAAGTCATACGATGACTTGAGTTCCTCAATAGCCCTAAGATCACCTTGGTTCCTCACAAGCGGAGGAAAAAACCACAAATAACCCGTACCCATGACAAACCCAACTGCTAATGGTGCAGTTACAGCCCAATGCAACCTCAACTTTTGGCCCAAAGCCTTCTTCAAAGCAACCTCAACAACCACACAAAGCCCTTGCAACACGAAGAACCACGTAACCTCCCATGAAGGGCTGACACGTGTCACATAGAAGAATATAAGCTCGTGCATCAGGCCTGATACTATAAACGCCGCCAATACCGCAAATGATTGAGCCCACTGATTTCTAGTGTACGTGGACAAAAATACTCTTGTAGGCTTGTATATTGTGTTCCGCAGTGTGTCTGTTACCATGAGGTTCCACCTCCTACCCCAAAAATCTTGAAGAGATGTTGACACGTATGGCTCATCTGACGGTGAAACTAGCTCCACACCCATGATGGGACCCACCAACATATTTGAGATGCCAATGATTATGTCAACGAGCAAATACAGTAAGGAGCAGTAAATAACATAAGTCACCCCTGGATGTAATACCCCTTTGTAGCCATCACAAATAGCTATCAGAATAGAAGAAATTAAGGCCTCAGACCAAAAATTTAAGGGCAAAACTTTGGCAGATTTTTCATTTCGGCTAGATGGGTTTTTGATATTGAGAGGAAATGCAGCAATAAATACAAATCTAGAAAAAGATTTGATTGGTTCACGATGATCAAATTTATTTTCCACCTTGTTAGGGCTAAGGTTGCGTATATCTTGACCTTGTCGAGACCTGTTACGAGCAGGATCGACATGGCTCGTTAAAGGGCCAAGATTGAAGGCGAAAAGAAGGAGCTTGAAGTTGGTTAGCCATGTTATGAAGAAGGCAGTGATTCCTGCAGGAAATACATAGGAAAGAAAGAGGGGAAGAATGGTGTATAGACAAAATATTGGTACAAGAGATAATAGTCTAAACTTGCCCTTGGGGATCTTGGAAACTATGAAGTAACAATAGCAAAGGGATATGAATACAGTTGACCATACCTTAAGGAGTGCCGTGGCTTCACCGTTCATTATTGTTTGGCTTCTTTCTTGATTTGTGGCTTGTTTCTTTACTTTGAAGCAGGTTTGCAATCGTTTGGCTATATATTAGTGAGGTGTTTGGGTTGTTTTTGTTGAAGACTTCTGATGTTGGTGCTTAAAAGCATAAAATGTTCCCGACAATAATCTTCTTTTGCAAAGGTTGATAGAGTTATTATGCGTGGACCTACCAATGGTGGTTCGGAGATAAGTTAAGATCAAACTCGATGCAATCAGACGCTTAATTCCATGTTCTTTTTGATTTGGGTCAATGCTTAGTTGCTACCGCACGAGAAACACGTGGGTTTATATATTTCACAAGAAAGTGTTAAGAGGTTATGCCCAAAATATATTATGAACCATCACCTCCACATCATTCATTGTCGAGGCCACTAATAATTTGACTGTTGATTTATTTTTTGAAATTGACAAAAATGGAAAGATATTTTTTTCTTATTTTTACATATGAATTGTTTTTAACGGTTGGACAATGGACTATATGCTAGGTCGTAGCCTTATACCACTAAATAATTTCTCAAATTTCAAACATTCTTGATTGTTTATCAACTATAATTTTTTTTTTGTAAATGTCAATAATCAAAAACACAAATTATGGAAAAAATGGTTGTATTTAGTTATAAAGTGAGATAAAATGGTCAAAAGTTTTACCAACCAATCATAGTTCTAAAATCTGACTCTACCTTTTTCCTCGATTCCGAGTAATTTTTAAGAGAGGATATTGGAATAAATAAAAACTTTCTAGTAAAATAACTGTTTTAAGCAATATAAAGTGAGCTTTTAAAGATGGTAAATGACCCTTTTAGCTTAAAACTGACATTTGTCTTATTTTAACTCAAAAAGGGTTGTTTAGTCAAGAGAGAAATTGCATATTTTTTTTACATCTCTAATCTTATCTTATCTTTTTCAATAATTTAAAATTTTCCTATATTCATAGTGAAATAGCACAAATAAAATAATTAGGAATTTTTTTTAACTCTCTTACACATTTCCCTTACAAGATGTCAATATGTGCATGTGCCTTTCACCATAATTTATATAAATAGAGTTACAAACTGTAACACCTCCAAATTTCAGGGCAAATTTAAACCTTATTTTTACAATAAAATAGGCCCTTAAAATTCGAGAACGCTATTAAATGATATTACAGACCAATAAATAATTCTAAATTACAAATCCTTAAAATATAAAATAAATACAGTCGAAGTCCTCTTTAAACGAAATAGCTCGAACACTTGAAATCAAGACAATGTCTACTCCCATGACAGAGTAGGCACGCAGCAAAATCAGCGAAAGCTGGAAACACTCATCTAGCCAAAAATTCATTTAGTCATGGAGAAACATTTTGCTTTGCTTTACATTTATTTGGAAAAATAACCACACTCACATATAAATAGAAACAAGTAGTAAAGGAAAATCATCCCCTTCTACCCTTGCTAACCTTAGATCTCAAACTCAAGTTCTAACCTTTCCAACAACTATAGAGAACCACTCTATGAAAACCAACCTCTCAACTGAATAGCCAAGTATGTCGCTCTAATCGTTAACCTTAGTCTCATACATGGGAGAATGAACGACGTGGCATAACCGCTAGAGAAAACTACTATCTCAATCTCAAATATCTGAATAACCAATATAAAACTTGTTTACGGCACTTCTGGCCTCATAAACATATAACCAATGCCTCTACGTAGAGATGACCCTCAATAATATGAAAAGCTCAATAAATAGTATTTCAAAGTCCTTCTGTTCATCATCTAGAGCCAAGCTCGTAGACTACTCCACCCATACTTATGACATAAGAATAAACCATATCGAGACAATACAACCTGAAAACTCAAAGTGCAGCGCATGTCATATCTTAACCAAACTCAATATCCATATCTCAATATAAACCAAACCTTCCATAAGCTCATATATAAATAAGCTCATGACATGGCTTACTAACCATACTCAAAACCAATCTCTAGTGTGTTAAATGAAAAGCTTTACTTAGAAATGAGAAATCACCATCATCTTGCAATCTTAACCGTAGGAGGAATCACCCTTATCGTTTTCGGGTAATTTCATGAAAGAACTTGAGAATAATTAGAAATTTCAAGTTTTTTTTTTTTTGTGTAAAAGCCAATGAAAAAGTAAGAAATCACCCTTTTTACAACTTTAATGAGTTTTCAAAGATTATCAATAATTTCAGTTTTTGCACATCTATTCAGAAGATCAGTTATATATAGATTGTTTTTTCTTGTCCAATCTTATCTACTTCTGTTCTTGTTCCTATGAAATAAGAAAAAAAAGATAAACAAGGAATTTCAAAGTCTCTTACATACATAATCTACAATATCTATAGTTTTGCCTATATTCTCACCTATATCAATTTTTTTTATACTGATGTCTCACCCATTATATTAATTTTTTTTATTTTTGTTGTATGAAATCCAATTCTTCATTATACAAGTCAACAGTTGACTTTAACATGGTTAATGATACGATATCAACTTCATAATTTTACTTTTTATTTAACTATATTAGATAAGTGATTCAAACAAGTTCTTGATAAGCTCCGTAAACAATTTCAGGACATTGAATGTCGAAAAATAACAAGATAGGTATATGAACATATACCTTTGTAATGATGGTGATCAAGATGCAATTTTAAGAGCTATAGCTATTTACTCAAAAAAAAATTGTCAACAGCACCACAATACCTGAATTTACAAATGTTATTTGAATATCTTTTTGATGAACTCATACGATGACTTAAGTTCCTCTATAGCTCTAAGATCAATTTGGTTCCTCAGAATCGGAGGAAAGAACCACAAATGCCCCGTACCCATAACAAATCCAAGTACCAATGGGGCAGTAACAGCCCAATGCAACCTTAACTTCTGGCCCAAAAGCTTCTTCAAACCAACCTCTACAATTACACAAAGGCCTTGTACCACAAAAAACCATGTAACCTCCCACGTGGGACTCGCACGTGTGGCATAGTAGAAGATCAGCTCATGCATAAGACCTGAAACCAAAAATGTTGCCAATATTGCTGGGACTGGGGCCCAGTCATTTCCCATATACTTGGACAAAAGTACCCTTGTAGGCTTGTATATGGTGTGGCGCTGCATATCTATTACCATGAGGTTCCACCTCCTACCCCAAAATTCTTGGAGAGATGTTGACACGTATGGCTCATCTGACGGTGGAACTAGCTCCACACCCATGATGACCCCCACCAATATATTTGAGAAGCCAATGATTATGTCAAGGAGCAAGTACATCAAACAACAGTAAATTACATAAACTACTCCTGGGTGTAACATTTCTTTATAGTGGTCAAAAATAGCAATCAAAATGGAGCATATTAAAGTCTCGGAAAAGATATTCATGGGCAACACCTGGGTGGATTTATTTTGGCCAGATGGATCTTTTATTTTAATTGGAAAAGCAGCAATAAACACAAATTTAGGAAAAGATTTGATTGTTTCGCGTTTTATGTTTTTGAACCCGTCGCTAAAGCTAGAGGTAGGGCTGCGTACATCTTGACCTTTTTGAGTCATGTTAGGATAACGATCAATAGGGGTTGTTAAAGGGCCAAGATCGAAAGAGTAGAGGAGGAGCTTGAAGTTGCCAAGCCATGTAAGGAAGAAGGCAGTGATTTCTATTGGAAAGACATATGAGAGGAAGTGGGGAAGTATAGTATAGAGCCAAAGTATCGGTAGAAGAGTTAAGAGCCTGAATTTTCCCTTGGGGATCTTGGAAACTATGAAATAACAATAGCAAAGAGATATGAATACTGTTGACCATACCTTAAGGAGTATGTAGGCTTCGCCATCTTCCATTAGTACTGTTTGGCTCAAATTTGAATAAAAGGCTATGCAATAATTTGAGTAGTAGTTTTGATGATATCTTGCAAAGTGGATTGCCTTGTTTCATAGATGGTTTCGTTACTAATACAGCCTGTACTTATTGGTTATATTGGTGCCATGCTTAGTGCTTACACGCGAGGAACTCATAGATTTCTACAAGTTTCAAACTTCATGTCACCTATGTAACTATCTTTTTGTAATCTACAACAGTGATAACAGAAATCACAATGCCGGCATTTTTGGTTAACGAATACGTACAATAAGACAAATCATATAACTGCATGAAAAACTAAAGGCAAATGTATACGCAATCCCAAGTCTTTATATAAGTTGTTATTCTCTAAATCGATCTTTTTACCAGCGAAATCTTTCCATCTCTAACAATTTGGGAATTATGAGCTTTGTGACTCTAATTTATGTGAGAAATGGTTGAGATAGAGGGAGTAGTTATTAGACGATATATAGAAGATCAAATACACAATCCCAAATTAATTCTACATACTTGAGAAGACTTAAAAAAAAAAAGAAGTAAAAATTATGTCATGGTAATAAAAATATCAAACGACACTGTAATTACTTAACTTTTAGTACTGTAACTTTTACTGCAAGCATGATAATCTGGAATTGACATAGTTAATTTCTTTTTTTGGTGCGTGCATGCCATGACATTCCCCTGCAAAGGCTGCAAGTCTGCAACATAAGTATGCAAAAGAAGAGTTGGCAAGTGATTCTCTGCCATAAAAACTGCGATCTTTTCCTTATTGGACATTTGGTGCCACGAAAAGTTGAACTTAGCTCGACCATATCGAAACTCTTAAGTGACGATCAACGTGGGCCGGTGTTACAACTTTATAACTGACCAGATCAACGTTCTTTGTGCATTCGTAATCATATATATGTGCTGTATAAACATACAATTTGACCAAGTACTATACAAGTAGTATCCCGGGGATGAATTTCCTTAGCCTAGTATACATATTCCTACCCTATGATATGCACAATATTTCCATTTGTTCTTCGTCGTAAACCAACAAACAAATCGATCTCTCAAAAATCTGACTGAAAAAATGGAAGGACAAGGTGAAATGAAGGCATTGGTTAAGGTATGGATAAAGGTGCTAGTCTCTCTTTTATACACATATTTCATAGTGTCCAAGCTTCCTACGGGAAAGTTTCGACTATTTTGTCTCCTGCCAATATTATGTGTCTTCACTATGCTACCACTTTCTTTATCTACACCAACAACATCAGGTCTTACAGGGTTCTTCATTACTTGGCTAGCAAATTTTAAGCTCATCCTTTTTTCATACAACCTTGGTCCTTTATCTCATGACATAACCAAGAAATCCTTATTAAGTTTCATGTTAGTGGCTGCTTTTCCTATAAAAATTGAGCAAAGTGGACGTAACCCAAGTAACCAAATACGCAAAAAAGTGCCCTTAAGTTTGTGGTCAAAGTCTTTGATTTATGCCTTATTGGTTGTGGCAGGGATTTTGTTTAACTACAACAAAATTGTGAACCACAATGTTTTGTTGGGTATATATTGTTGTGTTATTTACTTGAATTTGGAGATAATCATGGGTTTATACAACAAATTATTAGGGTACATTCTTGGCGTGGAGCTATGTGCACCATTTGATGAGCCTTATTTGTCAACTTCACTACAAGATTTTTGGGGTAGGAGATGGAACCTCATGGTATCAGATGTGCTGCGCCACACAGTATATTTACCCGTGAGGGCATTTTCGGAAGTTCAGATGGGGAAGAGGTGGGCCCAAGTAGTGGCCACAATGGCTGCATTTTTAGTGTCGGGGTTGATTCATGAGTTACTGTTTTACTACATTACACGTGCGAGTCCCACGTGGGAGGTCACGTGCTTCTTCTTGCTTAATGGGGTTTGTTTGGTTGTGGAGATTGGGTTGAAGAGGGCATTGGGCTTTCGAGAGAAGTGGGCTTTGCATTGGGCCTTGGCTGGTCCGTTGACCATGGGGTTTGTGATGGGTACGGGGTTTTGGCTGTTCTTTCCCCAACTTGTGAGAAATCAAGTTGATGTGAAGTCTCTTGAAGAAGTCAAAGCTGTGGGCAGATTTCTATTTGGATGGAAAACTTCCAAGTATTATTGAAATCAAGGATGGATCCAAGTTTTAAAAAATGGGGTAGTGATTTTATTCTTTATGTTAAATTTTTATCTTTACTCCGATAATTCTGCCAAATATTAAATTTGGGGTTGCATATGCTACTCTATGCTACTGATTGTAGTCGTCCCTGATTGGAATAACATTGTAATAAAGCTTTGGGGTGCTAATACTAACCTTATTGTCACGTTGTTAAATCTCGACAAAGTCTTCAAATACGTTTATTGCAATTATATTTAGATGTTTTATTCTTATGACATTTCAAGTAAACTCACGTAACTCATTTGTTTAGTTAACCAGTAAATATTTATCAATTTGTGTAATTACTTCAATAAATATTCATCACCAATCAACTTATAGGAGCGCACACATAAGAATTGCAGCAACATTACATTAGGAAAAGATGCTTCATTTTGTCAAGTAGTCTGTTTTGTTCAGTGCTCGAGTAGTTGTGTAGTGTTCGTGTAGTATTTCACTGTGAATAGTATATCTAACTATCTAAGTATATCTATCTATCCTTTCCCTTCAAAAAAAAGTGTCTATCTATCCTTTTGCAATGCGTGCACTGTTTTTATCGGTTACAGTACGTTGTAAATAAGTACGGAGTATGCCAATGCCAGATTCACCTGAGTTGACATGAATATGCAACTATGCAAGTTCATCATAGGTGGGTGTTGCACTTTTGAGTCGTACAATCAGCAGAAAGATACCTTTGCGTTAAATATGACAAAAAGGAACATTTTGGTAGGGAGTACTATATTTTTTATAGCTACTGTATTTGTTTAATCGGATAGCCAGCTGAACGAATATGGCTTGCACCAACAGTTCATCATACCATTATTACACTAATACCAGTATAGAATAATATATTACCGGAGACAATAAGCTAAAACAACTCGAATAAAAAGATTATTTGGAAACCAAAGAACTAGTAAGATTTCAAGCCTACCAAAATGGAGGAGGAAGCCAAGAATTTGTCCAAGGCATGTTTGATAGTGCTTGCATCTCTCAGTTACAGTTACTTCATGGCTTCTAAAGTACCAAAGGGCATGTTCAGGTTTTTCTCTCTTCTTCCCATTTTTCATCTCTTCACTCTTGTTCCTCTTTCTGTTTCTAGACCAATTCCTTCAGTCATCCTTGGTGGGTTTATTACTTGGCTTGCGAACTTCAAGCTAATCTTATACTCCTTCAATCTTGGACCTTTATCAACTAATGACTCACAAAGATCCTTCCTGAAGTTTATTTTCCTAGCTGTTTTTCCTATCAAAATCAAGGAAAAGAGCGGAGGACAGTCCAAAGTCACAAGACGGTCAAATGTGGATCACAATGATACTAATAGTGCTACGGCTACAAAAGATCAAGATGTACGCAACACTACTTCTAGTGGACAAACAAGCAGTGTTACCTCTAGTATACAAAAAAGCGATTTTGAAACAGAATCTGCTAAGGTGATACCCTTAAATTTCTGGTCAAAAGCCTTGCTTTTTATTTTCTTGGATGTTGTGTACCATCACACAAAGAACATGGTTGTCTTTTGTTGCTTGATGTACCTTTTCATTGACATTGCCTTTGGGTTATGTAATTTCTTGGCAAAGACCATTCTTGGTTTGGAGCTAGAGCCACCGTCCGATGAGCCTTACATGTCTACATCATTGCAAGACTTTTGGGGGAGGAGGTGGAACCGCATGATATCAGATTCACTGCGCCACACCATATACAAGCCCGTAAGGTCAACGGCCAGGAAGCTCATGGGCCCAAAGTGGGCCCCGATGCCAGCAGTGATGGCTTCTTTCCTAGTCTCTGGGCTAATGCACGATCTCATATTCTACTACATGACACGTGCATGTCCTACTTGGGAGGTCACTTGGTTCTTTGTGTTACATGGAGTTTGTGTTATATTGGAGATTGCAATAAAGAGGAATTTGGGCCATAGGTGGAAATTACATTGGGTTGTGTCTGGCCCATTAACAGTTGGGTTTGTGATGGCCACGGGCTTCTGGTTGTTCTTCCCCCAAATTATGCGAAACCATGTAGATACTGAAGCCACGGAAGATCTCTTAGCTTTAGGCAAATATTTGAAAGAGATGGTCAAAACTCAAAATGAATTAACATAGTTGTTCCCCAAGAATTAATGCTGTACTCTGCTTCATATTACGACTGCAGATATGTTTATTTATTAATAATCACATATCCACAGCAGTCTTCTTTATTTCGTTCATGAGCAACAATGAAAATCTATTTTTGGATTTAATTTATCTTTTTTTTTTTACAACAGATTATCATTCTCTATGTTTTATTAAGAGTTTCGGACAGCTTTAGAACCTACAAAATGCGAACAGTCTATGTACAAATTTGAGCAGAACATCAACGTACTTTTACATCAAGATAGCACTGCAAATTTTGTAGGGCATTATTGTCTATATGTACATGAATGCCACCTTTCAATGTTACAATGAAACCAGTATGCGACTTAGACAAGTGAAACTTGGGTCGACCACACAGCTAGTCAAAGCCCGAAAAGATACCAACTCAGAAAATTATCCCGCACACGGCACACATGTGACAGGAATAAGCAAATGCTATATTGTGATCACTGGGAAAAAAAGTTACAAAAGACAGAATAAAGTTACCTATTGCTCAAAAGCATGAAACTCAAAGAGAAGGGTCACATTAGCTTAGTCATCAACCCAGCCCCCAGTTGAACTATCATGGCGCGGGAAAGGCTGAAAAGGGCCCGTCGCAAAGCCCATAGGAACACCAGGATACCCCTGCCTCGGGGCCAGATGATGGTGTCCTGGATCAGGATTATAACCACTCATTCTAGAAGGGTTCAGTTCATCCAGTCCAATATGATATTTATTTATAGCTGACATGGTAGCATGGCTACTATAAGCTGATTCCGTCGGATATGTTGATGTGCTATACCTATGCTCAGGTCCGCTGTAAGGCTGGTTCACACCATAGCCCTCAGGTGCTCTCATGTGACCCGATGCCCACTCACCAGAGATATGTGAAGGATAGTCAGAAAGTGGAGGTGAGATTCGTGGATCATAATTAGCATGAGGACCTGGATCCACTGGCCATCTCTCTCTCCCACCTGGATGCATATGAGTTACTGGGTTGTGGTTTCTGCCCTCATAGTAACTACCTGGAATCCCAAACTCTCTTCCCCTAAAAGTCCCTCCATAACCAGTAGGCTCATAGAGATCTTGAGCAGGATCTCTGATCTCCACATTAGGCGGGGGGTTTTGATACATAAAAGGTTGGCTTTCTAGCGAGGATCTTCTCTCTCCATTATTGATATGCTCATACTGATCATGACCGGGATCTCTGCTCTCAGCATTTGCAGGGGATCGTTGATATCTTGAAGGCGAGGAGGCTCTTCCATCCCTCAAATTGACAGGTGAGCGGCGGGGCAATCCATGGTGAGGGTTCATCGGAGAAGATCGACGCCGTTTGTATTCCCGAGATGACTCGCCAGCCTCTCTTACATGCATCTCTTCAGTACGTCTCTTTTTCTTGGCGCCCCTCTTAGCTCTTGAACCTTCGATCGCAGCCTTTATACGCCTTTCTCTAGCATGATCGTTGCTAGAAGAACGGTTCTTAAAATCATCATTCCCACCAATTGCTCTCATTTTTAGCTCTTCAGCTTCATCAGCTAAGGGAGAAACACCATCAACTTTGGACACTACAGTATCCTCAGCGTTCGTTAATAATGGATCACTGTCAGGCCGGTTCGTGTGGTTGCCCCTGACAAAATAATAAATAAATGTGTGTGTGAGTAGAGGGGAGAGAGAGAGAGATTAGACATAGTAGCTATATTGAGATAAACCACTAAAGACATCTGATCTCACAACACACAAGGTGAACATATAATTACCGTATATCAAATCTTAACGAACAAGGCAGATGAATTAACACTAGATTGCTGTATTTTCAAATGTAACCACAGTAGTTTTTTTGCTTTAAGATACTTCAGGTTGACATCACATAAAATACCTTCAATCTGATCAGCAGCTAATTTTCAGCCAGGGAAATAAAGTTTTGAACTGATAAACAAACCTTCATGAAAAATTTTAGGACAACGAGAAATCCGTATCATGTTGTCTTATAGCACTGTATGGTCCAAACTAGGAATTTCCAGAAGAAAAAAAGGCAAATTTGACAATGCCTCAAGTCAAGTCCATCTGCTGCATATGATCATGAAAATCCAACACAAGGTACCTCAATATATATTTTCGAAGATAGCTTCTGCTCATATAACTAAATTCATGTTCTATGTTATATGAAACTTTCGAAAATCTGTCTGTTGCTCTTTGTTTTTCTCTAAATAGCACTTTGTGGTCTCAAGCTGGGTAACATTAGCAATTGGATCATTGTGTGTCAGGAAAAGCATAATATAATGATTGGAGCCAGCTAGTAATTTGGAACTCACTCTCCCCCACCATGCAGGTGACCATGCTTCTTTGCTATTGCCTTGTGTCTAGCCGTCCAGTCAGGGCGACTCCAGAGATACAGAATTGGCGGCACAACATTCCAGTCTTCCATTTGTTTGTCTTTTATGTCAACAGATCCAGGAAGGTAAAACGACTGCAAAAGTTAACAAACAGCATTAACTATGTGCAACCAAAACATATACAAAAATCTAACAGTTCAGACAACTTCCACTTTACCTTTCCTGAAAGTAATTCCCTATCCTCCCAGACCAAATCATAAGGTGTTTGCTTTTCATCCAACCTAAACAAAACTTAAACACATGAGCACATATGGAGATCCAGCAAACAAGAATCAGAAGAACATAGATGAGAACCAATCCGCCATGAAAGCACAAAATTTACCTTTGCGTTTCCTGAGGAACAATAAGAATAAGGAGCTTTGGCTTAAACTCTAAAGCCTTATTAATGAACTGGTTTGCTAGTCCAGCTTTAACACCAAAAGGAGGATTTAGCCCCATAATCTGCACCATTGTAACAACAGTAATAAGTAGGAAAAAAAAAAACAGATACAAGATTAATTTATATTCTGCATGATGAAATATTTCTCACCAACTGGGACCCATTGGGCAATTCCTTTGGTTGAACGGACATCCAGTCTCTTTTCTCAAAGCTAAAATCATTCTGCACAAGGTTCCATTTAATCAAGCAACATGATTAGATCAGGAAAGACAGGGCCATCTAAAAAGGTAATTTCGAAGGAACTATCTATAGCCAAATAATTTGTCTAAAATGCTGATCACAGAGATCAAAAACAAAGGGAAACAAGACATGATCTGCTGTCACCAGGAGTTGACGAAGCATCAAAATACGTGAAAAATGCAAGAACTGGATAAACAGCAAGCGTTGTAAGATCCGGTCTCAAAAGAAGCTCCTTTTAAGGTTCAAAAGTAACATTGCAATTCAATACTAAACAAAAACTTAAAAAGGAAGAAAATACATCCCGTGAACAAGTCCTCACAATATAAATATGAAAAGTATATAACCAGGAAGACTTTTTTGGGTGATAGGCCTGACTAGTGACAGCAGTAGACGTCTCAGATAGTCAAGCATGTACTGATACAGGTACGCTTGTCAACAGGAAAACATTGTTTCCTATTCTAGAGGCCAGAGGAATGTTAATATATTATGCTCGGAGGGAGGAATACCATTCCTCACAACAGAACCTGTAATTAATGCCTATTAATAACCCTGAGGCCTGAGGTAGTATCAAATTCTTCAAACAATGGAAAAGCATATTCATATGATTCACAGTTTAAGAAAAGCTCTTTTCTTATTAAAATTCTGAGCCAATCAACTACCTCCATATACCTTGTCCTAACTACCGAAGAGGAGGAACCAAGCCTTCGGATGGACTCATGGAACATCACAGTTTAAAAGATATTAATACTCCGTGGACACCTGATTGAGGTTGTCACTATTCCTAAAGCCATGGATGTCCTTAAGAATTGTTTCGAATATAGATTATTGCAACCATAACTCACATTTTCATCCCCCCCCCCCCCCCCCTCCCAATCCTGGCAAACAAACAAAATAAATTAAAAATAAGGTGGGCAAAGAAAGCTCACATTCTCAATTCCTGATAAGCTAAGCAGCCGACCTTAAAAGAGGATGTAGCTACTGACAAGCAAGGATTTGGATTGACAACACTGGTCTCTATCACTAATGGTATGACAGTGGTTGGACCTCAGCTCAAGACTTACTAGCTGACGCACTCTACTGAGCAAATCAAACTCATCTAATTGTCACAACATTATACTTCCGTAGATCTCATTATCTCCTTAAAATCAAACAACAAATATTGATGTAGACAAAAGGGATGGCCAATTTATCAAATGTCATTGTTTTTTCAATAGTTAAAATCCATTCATAAAGATGAAAACGAGCCGAAGCTCAGTACACCCTGCAAAGAGCAAACTCTAACACCTAGAGAGCCCTAGCCACTACAAACACCCTTATGGAGGCAAAGATCATAACACCCCTGCAATTAATGACATCTAAGAGAACAAATGGAGACAAAGCTCTTTACATCCATAGCAATATGCCATACTACACAATCTACAATTTTTGCCTATTGTACCCCTTCAGTTGGGGATCTTACAGATACGCTACCAATGCTAAAGAATACATTCACGTTAGAGGATCAAATAATGTACGCTGTTAGTGAAGGTAGAAAACTTACACCAAAAGTAAAAGTAATCATGAATACACTTTCAGATAGGAAAACAGTCGACGGCTTTAAATTCAACGCGTAAGACCTTTTCTTTTGATAGGAAAATAAATGTATTAAAGGGAGAACAGAAGAATTAGAGAACAAGAGGTCTTCAAAGTTACAAAGTGAAAAAATTCTAATCCGTCGAAGATAAGTGACTGGGACTCTTAAGATATATTCAACCCCTCTCCTTATGCAATGGATTAAAAAAAAAAATACAAACAAACACAAAGAAATTCTAATCCGTCGAAGATAGGTGATCTTATCGAATGTGTATTGAGTTGTTCTCCTCTGCAGAGGCAAGTGATTCGTGTGAAAGAGTGGTGAATTTTTTGTGTTAGAACTTGTTATGAGATAAAGAAGTTGATCAGCTTCATACTGATATGTTTGTTGGTCAGCTGATTAGAGTGCTTTTGTGTTATTGTATTTGTGTTCTCCCTCGTACACTCGGGATGAATATGTGATGACCCAATTGGCAACAGTTGGTTTGACAAGCTTTGGATGCGTTTATTATTTTGGTCTTTTGGAGAGGACGCTCACTTATAATCATAGAAGTTTGGCTTTAAAGATTGGCAATCACAGTTTTGTAATGATGGTTTCGATAACTCGTGATACTTCGCTCAATAGTCCAGCAAATTTTTATATAATTATTGGCTTGAATAACCTCAGAAGCTATTTATTATAGGCATGGCGGTAACACCCTCGCATTTCAGACTTGTTTTAATGGCCTAAATTCGGGGGTGTTGAAGTGAGGAGAGAGGAACGACAGGGAGTGAGCATGTTACACATTGTCACACTATAGGTGCAACTCCAAGAATGGAGGAGAGTGGGAATAGTTTTAAGGGGAAGAACAGTGGGCACAGTTGAAGTAGCCAGTAAGGAGTAGGACGAGAGTCAGAGGGTAATCAAACAAAGATATCTTTTGAGTCTCCAGAGACTTCTAATAGCAATTTCCTAATGTTCATTGTTGTTCAAACTTCAAACCAAAACAAGAGGGCAGCTCCCATGCTTTAAACATGCTGTCACTCTGTCAGGGGCCCAAAACGACCCTCTATCTGTAACAAACTGAGAAGTGAGAACTGGAGAATTGGACATATTGTCTGCTATATACTACTGCTGCAGTATGACAGCTCGTATTTCAATAACCATCCACTATATTCATCTCTATTAGGCTAAAAGGATAATCATCTTTTTATCAGGACACTGGAAAAAGTATCAAACTTTTGATGTCCTTGACATTAAACTCTTACAACCTTTGTTCACGACAATTTTTTTGTTCTTTTTGATAGCAAAATAATATTTTTAATTAAGGAAGCTGCACTGGAGGACAAGGAGTCCTCCTAGCTTGAAAATTACAAAAGAGCCAAGAAAAAAAGTGGGATACCCTTAAGGGCTGCTTGAATCCTTTACCCCTAATTTGGCATAATGTTCATCTAACAAAACTCCTCAAGAAATAAACAAATGAGAGTGGAAAATGCACAATTTTAAATTCAAATGACAATTGATTATGCAAAGTATCGAATAGAGAGCCAGAAAAATAGCCTTCATCAAAGAACAACATACTTCAATAGGAAGGGAGCTTCACATTCTAACTTTACCTCATTTTCAGAACTGTAGCTAAAAAGAAAGACATCACTAGAATAACTAACTGGAGAACCCCATTGGATTTTCCATGCTTGGTAGCCAAGAAAGACAATCATGATATTGAGAATAATACCTTTGGTCGAAAACGATCATAGTTTTTATAATAGTATGTTTTGCCCGTTTTTTCAAGTGTTTGTTTCATAAGCAAACTGAAATCATTTGCTCCACAGCAGAAGTCGACAATCTGTCACAGCACCAATCATTCATCAGACCAATAAAAAATTGAAGGTGGAACTTTATACATACAGCTTCATAAAAGCAAATATTCCAAATATTGGAGTTGGGACCTGCAGGCAGTAATGTTGTTTAAAGTCTTAACATATTTTATGTAGTTGCTTGTATGTTAGGATGCCACGCTGTGGATCTACCACAACAAGGCAACTGCAAATAAACATGTAGAGAACACAGGCCTGGTCCAACAGGTAATGCATAAATCAAATGTTTATAGCAATGTACCCATCAATACTAATTCAACTATTTTCACTGGTCAGACCATGAATGACATTGACTACTTCTGACAGCCATGTGACTAGTTTCTCTTCCTCTCTTCCCCCCCCCCCCCCACCCACCCACAGACATCCAATGCATATTTTACCCAGGATGCTAATCTGTTGCCTGATAATAAGGTAACTTAGTAAAGTGTACTACTTTGTTGGAAGTTCATTATGACTTACGTATCCCATTTACTATTTTTCAATATTTGATTAAAGAGACGTCTTGTTGTCTGGGTGATCTTTTGTAGTGTAGCTAATAGTGACCATTATATGGATTGATCTTCTCTTAGGACCAAACCAGAGTTAATTTATTTATATTTTTGAAGTATTTTTCACATGGTGCCTTGAAGGTTTAATAAATCACAAGGTACCCTTGCTCTTTTATTTTATCACTGGGTACACTCAGTGATTGCATATAATCCATTGTACAGCCAAAATAATTTTCCTCATTTGCAAAGGGTGAAATTGTTCTCAAAGCAGTTGTGCAAGGGAAGTTTAATCTGGCTCAAAGTAAAATTTGCCTGGTTGTTTGTGTCATGTAATCACACCATGACAAAGTTTGATGGAAAATTATATATTGGCTATACTGTGAATTATATATTAACTTTAAAGGTACCATGTAAAAAAAAGTAAAAGAGCAAGGGTACCCTCTGGATAACGGCAAAGTTTAAAGGCTACCTTGTCAAAATTCCCTTACTTTTTTTAATAGACGATCCTAAAATAGTGAAAACAATAAGAGCATTTCTGACAATGAGTCGCTAACAATATCCATTATCTGAACTCATTGCAACAAAAGTTTCACAAACAACCATGAAGTTGAAGATTTATTGACCAGCCTCATATTACACCAGATGAAGACAAAACAAAAGCCTCTACTAACAATATTTTCAACATCTTATATACTTTGTTGAATTTCAATAAGAAGGAACTTTTAAAATTGTTCAGCAGTCAAACTGAGACTTTAACTGCCAAGGTACTCTCTTACTCTGTTTTTAAGGCCAACCATTATTGATATCCAGATATTCTCAAGAGCCTCATGTTATTCCCAACCGTGGTACAATCAACTGAGAACTACATGCAGATCCTAAAAGTTGTCTATCTGCAGATTGACATTCCTCTATGGCTCCATGAATTAGTATTCGAGTACAATTCAAAAAGGAAGTCTGAAACAGCAATCTTCTATAGACCTTCACAAAACTACTAAGCGAAAACATGATAATATAGTATAGAATCCCACTGAATCACTTGTTTCTAAAGGGATTACATCAAAAAGAACAAAGATGCATTAGAGGACATAGGTTCCTCAAAGCTCATCATAGTCAAAAGTCATACCATATCTTTACTGTTCACATACCAATGAATTTTATCAACAATCTGCACAGAGAAATTGCAGAAAACGTACATTAAAACAATGATATGCAAATATAACAATAAGATTAACAAAGAGAAAGCTTCAGCAGCTTCTAAAAATCAAGTAAAAGATGCAGATAATCATGTCAAACAATATCAATGTACATCCCGCAACCATTTGACAGTTCTCTCAAACTAATTGTTTTTCACACTGAAGTCTGAACAAAAATCTTTTGGTAATAAGAAACATCATTAGAAGACAAAAGTGCATGTCTAAATGAATTATAACACATCTACTCAAAAGCCAATAGCAGTAAAAGGTGCCTGGCACTGATGCCGTATATTGGTCAACGGGGGACACCACAAAAAGCCAACAAAATGCACCCCGAAATCGAACGAAGAGAATAGACCTATTGCCAAAAGTTGGATCATTCTTCTACACAATAACAGCTACACCATAACTTAACGCCATGAAGGGACATTTCGTGTCCTGCCCCTAAAACCAATTTAAGTAACTTGAAACAACAACTACTACTTCTACACCTAGTCTGGATCGGGAAACCTGATGTAATGCAGCCTTACCCTAGCTAGAGATGCTGGTTCCGATAGACTATATACACAAACAAGAGTGGAAAAATCAGTTGTCCCCCTTTTTGACCTTTTTTATAACGACAAAAGGTAACCACTTCAAATAGCAAGAAGTTACTCCCCGACTCACCACTGCAAAGCAAGTATTCCCTATAGGAAAGAAGAAACTGTCTTGTACACAGATCAGCCTACATAGTCACTGTTATTAGTGTCATGTATATCCTGCAAGCATGAGTAATACACCTGTGTTCGAAAACAACCATTATCTTTTTTTTCTTCCAGCAGCAAGAAGAGATTTAAAAAAGGATTAAAAGAAGACAATATAAAAGAATGAGCCAAGATTAGGTAAGGAATATCAATCTAGATCACAGTTGCGTCATAGTAAATCCCCGCCTGAGGATTTGCCACATTCTAGACATCTGTCTCCTTTTAGATAGTCACAAGTATCAATTGCAGCCTTTTTCTGGTTTACAGACAAAAAAAATTTCAAAACAATAAAGCCTAATCCAATTGTACTGCATTGCATAATATTTGGCTCTCCTTTGTTATCCTTCTTTGCTTTACAATAATTACCCGACAGCTTCTGGATCACAACCATGATGGCCATGCCACTAGAACCAAGGCCCATAAAAAATAATACTCAATACGCAGCAGGGGACCAACATGTTTGACAATCCATTAGGCAACACCTTTACATAACAGGAAACCTGTTTCGATAGTGTATAGAAATTGTTCAACAATGCCATTAGCTAATTTTGTTTGTAGGTGAGGCAACACCTTTACATAACAAGAAACCTGTTTCGATAGTGTATAGAAATTGTTCAACAATACCATTAGCTAATTTTGTTTGTAGGTGAAAAACGAGTATATATGATACACCAAGGGTTGACAGCCAAATACAAAAGAACCTTCTCCTTTGCTTGTTTCTGAGTGAGAAGACGAACATATACTACATCCAATTTGAGCTTTAGTAGTAAGAAGATAATTTCACATACAAAAGAATCAGGCATATCTTAAACAGAAGAAACCCCTAATAGTAACTCTTCATCATAGCCAAAATCTATCTCAAGAGAGCAAAAAGATGCTACGTAAGAATTAGCACGCAAATCTACATTGACTACCCCATAAATAATTCCTGCTTGTTTTTGTTTTCAGTCAAACATAAGACAATGATGGCTTCTCAAGCAAATTTTTAGGTAACAAGTCAAGAGGGATGAGACTTCCAACTTCTACGCACCTTACCGAACACATATATGGACAAGCAGAGCATGTTCTAATTCATGGTTCTCACTAATGTTTTCCGTTTTAAACAATTAACGAAAGACATTGACAAGGTTAAATTGCTCCATAAATTATTATAAAGACATTCAGTAAGTTGTATGTTGAAATATTAGCTTAATGAGTACAATTGCAAGCATCAGAAAATCATTATCCAGGACAACTTACCTCTTGAAGTTTGTCAGTCTTGGTAAAATGGCGACCAAAAGATGTATAGCGCATACCATAAAGGAATGGTGCAAGATAGACTCTGAGTTTGCTCTGCAAAAGATATGTAACACACAACAACAGTCAGTTACTAATTGTACTAATAACCAGACAGGCTGATGATTATGAAAAAACATATCAACTATTAAACACCAATGAATAGCCATCCTAGATAATGAGGTTGACTAGGGGTGTCAAATAGATCGACTGGATTGGATTCGCCCCAATCCAAATCCAATCCAAAATAAATTTTGATTGTGAATTTCAATTAAAATCCAACCCATATCAGACACTCCAATCAAACCAATCCAAAAAACTTAACCCGAATCCAAACAGATCCAATCCAATCTGAATTTTCAATTTTCTTCTACTAAAGCATAGAAATAAAGAATTAAAGTAATAGGTACAAAAAAATATATGCCTAATCATTGACAAACATTAAATTAACTTAACTGTTCACGTCGACATATGAACTTAATTCAATATTTGTGATGACAAGAATATTGTGGATTGTTACTTTGGGAATTTTTGGCAGGCAAAACAACGTTTTTGTGAAATTGTGTTGAGATTTTTGGGCGGGAAATACAAATACCAGCGAAAATTATGTGGACTATTTCACTGTTGATGAATGGTTGTCACGGTTCCCTTTGAAATCCAGGGATTTGTGGAGTCCCGATATACGTATGGGATTGATATGATGGGCAAAATTTTAAAAGCTGCTACACATGCAACCCATGCTTGCCCGTGGAAGTTTATTTCTCACATCTCTTCGTTCTTCCCTCCGTGGTATTTTGTAAAATAGTGATGGTGAAGACTAACTGAAAATTTGTTTCCTTGAGTTTACACTCTTTCCACTCTGCAAGATGCTGCAATTCTGGCTTTCTTTTCTGGAAGGGATACATGGAACCTCCATTACTATTGCCCACCGTTTGAAAGGGAAAATGGAGAACTCTGTTTGTTGTAGTCTCTTCTGGATATATAGTTTTGACTGATGCTGAAGACTCCTGTGTCCAGACAGGTGACTCATCTCGGGCCTCCTTTTGCAAATGTTTTTTTTTTTTTTTTTACTTTTTTGGTAGGCTAACTAAAAAGTAATTGGCCATATCAGCACCTTAACGGCCAAAACAGCCAAAACAGACGGAGTTTCATTAGGCACCCTAAATGTCAATAGTTCAAACATGGGGTACCCAAACTGGTATACAATACTATACATCGGGTACCCAAAATGTACATTTTCCCAAAATATTTGGGGTATTACATCTACGGTCTTGAGAAGGTAAACAACAATGTGTTATTTTACCCTCAAGAAGTTGAGCACATGCCCATTACCTTCTGCTAACATATCTTAGGAGATATAGACCAGCAACTGCAAAAACAATTATAAACCTATAACAGGTCTAAAAAAATCTGCTACATAGGAGAATGACAATAACATAAAACTATAAAAGAACAGCAATGTTAAACCGAGCTACTCATATAAACTACCTTCCACTTAACCATCTGGTTCAAAATCTGTGGCTCACAGATAGCTTTTGCATCTTCAATACTTCCCCCTCCATCTAGCTTTACAGTGGCTTCTTGAACAGCCTACATGTCATCAGATTGTCAACAACAGATGTCACAACAAATCAAAGCCACAGACAAGAAAGGAAAACACCAACTTCCAACGAGTAATAGATAAACCCAAGCAGTGACATCATTTGTGTCCAATACTCATAAGAGCCCATAAGGGGGCTCAAGGAACTAGAACTCAATACATCTACACTATGAACAGCAATGCATACTTATAACAGAAAGGCCAAAACTTCATATTAACTGGAAAACAAAACCATCAGTATAACATTGATGATAAAACAAAGCTAACAGAACTAATAACCCCTAGCATAGAAAACGGCCATGTAAGACAAATTATAATCTACCAGAAAGAAACAGTTTAATCAACACAATTACATCATGGCAGCATATTAGAATAAAAGATGACAACACGAACACAGTACAGTAGGGAAGGACCATATTACATAAGGATGAGCACAAGTCTTGACAGATATGGTCCAATTCCTTCTAATGAATATGCAGAAACGTAGCCTCATACGATTTAACTTTCAGACTCAAGACGGAATATGAATCTAGGTTCACAACTAATACCATTTCCATCACTGCAATAACACTCAGCTTCATCTCTCCTTCATCCAATCACATAAATCTACCTTCCCCGTATGTGGCAGAATTTTAAGAACAACATCACTCAATAAGGAGACTATAAAACTCAACTAAAACATACTGAAGTTTGAACATAAATTTCCGTCAACTACCTTCCGAGAGGCTTCCACTTTACCCTGCGTGATACTCTTGCAGGGATCCATTCTTTGCTTGTATGCATGGCTAGAAATCACTTCCTCGTGTTTGGCAATGATTTCATCCATAGTGATCATAGACGAAGCTTCTTTCATTATTTTGAGAATCCTGCAATACAGCATGCTATAATTATAACAAGAATAGGGTAATGAAGTACATTTCGGTTAGATTGTATAAACTATAACAGGGAAGATGCTATAATCAGCCTCTAGAGTCGCTTACAACTCAAGATTTAACACAAGAAGGATCTTCACCTTTCCTCTGAATCAGAATCTAACTGAAAAGCTTTCACCACAGTCTTAGTTGTTTTAGTTAATCCATCATCATCAAGTTTGTCAATTTTGCTAGGCTTCACCAAATCTGGCTGCACAGGACTTTTGTGCTCAAGTTCTGTTACAAGAGACTTCTTTCCGGCAGGCAACTTCCTTGATGTGTTAATTCCTTTCAATTTAGAAATCCTTCTGTCGGTCTTGTCAGGCTGGTTGCCTTCTAAACGCTTTATTTTAGACTCTGGGGCAGGACGTACACGAGAAGGTGCCCCAACAACAGGCTTTTTTGTTTTCTGCACAACTTTATCTTCCATCTGTTGTGGTGTATAAAATTCTGTCTCACCACGAGGGAACTTTATGTGGTCTCTCAGAGGAGTCCCCAAGTCCTCAACAATGTCATGCTTTCTGATAAAAACCAAGTACAATTGTAATGCGTCAAAAAGACTGATTATATGTCAAAAATACATTAATCCAAATAACACAATACAGTATAATTCAGAAACAGAAGATCAAAAATCACTTACAAGCAATACATCAAAAAACGGCCAGGCAATAGATCATCATCCCATGCCCTTTGAACAAGGTTCTTCTCATCATCGTCTTCAAAAGCAATATTCCTGATAACATTAACGCAACTTGTAGAACCAAGGAGAGCAACTTGATAAACTACATGCCATAAAAAATATATCACAATTAAAACTCACCAGGGTAAACATTGCTTGTGATATGCAGTTGGACATCGTCTACAAACAGCCATTCGCATCTCATAATTTGATTTGTCTTCTGGCAGTCTACAAACACCGCACACATGAAGGGGGCAAGTAAATGATTCTCCTAACACGATCTTCTCACGGAGCTCTCTTGCAGCATCTTCTTTACCCCCATGTAGATGATTTGCGACACAATGAGGATGATAAAAATGTCCACAGGTTGCATTGACACATTGAAAGACCTAACATATACATCAAAGGAACATCTTTATATGTCACAACAAAAACATTTTGCATATTAAAGGCGCTTGAATTGCAGCTACTGCTACCCCGAAAAAACAGTTTTACAAACAATCAGGATGATATAATTTCCCAACAGTAGCATTTACATATTGAGAAACCTGAAAACAAATCAGAGAACCCTCTTTAAAGCGTCAAAGGCTCATAGAAAAGGCAGTTTCACATAAGCAGTTACAATACTGAGAGCACCACAGGGGAAGTGAAAAAATCTAGAATTTCTAATCTAGTGCAGAAAAAAACCATAGCAACGACACTAGAACGACAAGGTCTCTTTCCTCACTTGAAAAACCATTGCATGAGACTGAATTCATGATGGACGCACATATCAGAAAGAATTAACCAACTCACAATGATGAAGCAAGAGTACTAATCGGCGATTTGATATATACAGATCACAATTAAACAAACATATACATAATAACCATACTGCGTTCCGCATGGGATCTGCGAGAGATATTAAAGGAGCATATCAACTGAGAAAACTGACAAAAAGCAACAGAAAATAAGAGAGCCATACGTCTAAGAAATGTACAGTATCTAGGAAGCTCATACCTCAGCACCAGACTCTTTATCAGAAGAGCCTAACTTCCCACAGGAGTAGCACTGATGCCGCTTATACTGACAATTCTGACATTTAAAGATTTGGATATCCTGCACAATGATATTCAACCATCAAGTTTCGGAAAAATATAAAAGATAAGAAATATTAGTTCAATAGAATGCACGAAATGAAGAAAATAAGAAAAAGTGAAACGCAGTATACCTCAACTTCCTTCTCAGTTAGACCAAGAGAAACACAATGAGAATCTGCCTTTCTAGCAGCTCTTGGAGTAGCGTGAAAAGATCTCATGCAGCTTCCTTCACAGCTGCATCAAAGCAAATCGATTATAACATCCACTACACAACCTACGGTAATTCAATGATGAAACCATCAAGTTAACATGACATTTTGCTGATAGTTACAAGTCAGATTATCTCAACAAAAGCAGATCTCGTACAAGAACTTCAAGTAGACGATGTAAAATCTTTATATTCACCTTTTCCAGGTTTACAGTGAAAATGTCCAAATAAAATTGCAATCTTTCTCTTCTTCAAGTAGGTTTTATTAGTACATGTGCATACCATAAATGCAATAGTCAAAATCCTCTCCTAACAATAACGGTTCGAGTCATCAATCGTGGACCAGTCATTGTTTAGTTGTCAATGAACCACTTCCCTTGTCAACTTCTAAGGCTATACTTTCCTTCTCTGAAAAAAACCATTGTTTGGCACAACAAGATGAAAAAAGGGAATGAATTGTATTTTATCCTTCCTCCATGTGGTGGGAGGACTCGGAAATCCTACTGATGTATCTATTTGCCATTCAAATGTGGTAAGCATGTCATTAATCGGCCAAAAACTCTGGCTATTTTAAAGTGCCCTACTTTTGCAATAAATCTATGTCACCTATACAAACAAGTTAAAGTCTACGAAAATAATTCGCCAATAATATATGCATTCAGCAGTGATGGACATACGAGCATATACATACCACAAAAGGGTACCACCGTTATCGCAAATGCAACAAACTGCATCAAAAGCATCTTCCTCATCACCCGAATCATCTTCCTCATTACCCGGACTATCTTTCTCATCACCAGAACTGCCTTCCTCGTCATCAGAACCTTCTTCCACAAGATCATCATTTGCACAATCATCATCATCAACTATAAACTCACTTTTCCCTTTAACTGACACATTCTGTGCAACCAACAGCAAAAAATTATAAAGGCGAATGGAAAAATAGTTCAACACATGAATGGAAAAATACAAAATATTAAGTCAAAGTGCAAGATCAACAAACCTCGTCAGCTCTATTCTTTTTCTCTGAGTTCTTCTCCAGCAATGACATTAAGTGCTGTCCAGAAACCATTATGTCGGCATTAGAATAAAGGCAAATACACTGAATCCTACTGAATTAAGCGTATAAACTCGAAAAAGAAAAATAAAGCATCACAATTAGATGACATGTAAAAGTACAATCAAGGAATCAGACATCCTCTACCACAAACAGAGGACCATTCCCTTAGCCCATAACTCCGAGCAGTCCAACATTAAAAAAGGTTTTTAAAAATGGAGCACAGGGGAAGGAAAAAACTGTACTGAAACAATTTGCAATCGCCATTGGAGCTTTGAGCTGATGGGAATAATACCAAAGAAGCTCAACAAATAAAAGCACTTCAGAAATAAACCGTAAGTCCCAAACTCTTGTAAATAGTATTTACACTGGTATTTACATATACCAATGTTGACTTGTAATTTCACCGTGTATTATAGTCTATCATTATATACTACTAACAATTACAACAAGATAATTTGATCGAAGCACCACTTGCAAAATCAAACATAATTATCCATCAATGTATACTTTTTTTTTTTTTGAAAAAATCCATCAATGTATACTTAAGAGAATTGTATACTCAAAATCAATAACCTTCAACCTCAAAAGTCAAATGTGGCCTATTCTTCCGAGACTAAGACACTAATACACATTCGATTTCGACATGGACTCGTCATCATAACAAGACAATAACAAGATAATCTAACCAAAGCATTAGTTAAGCTCAATTAAAAACGACTGTCAATTATCATCACATTGTAACTCCAAACGCATAATTGCGTAAATACACAACTTTATGTCCGAAACCGATAATCTAAAGTCAAATTGTGGCTTATTATTCCAAGACAAAGACAGCAATCCACCTTTGATCTCGAAAGTGACTCGTCGTGCTCCATAGCACTCTCAATCAACTCCCTATGCTTCAGCACATGTTTCGGCGACGGCCTCTCCTCCATCAACCTGCAATCACCCCCACAACAAAACCATTATCATCAACAAACCCTAGAAAACAAGGCAAAATGTTCAGATAAGACAGTCCTACAACAACATTCCGGTGAGCTAAAAAATCGCGATAACTTCTCCCAAAACATAACAAATTTTGGGTTAGACGGTCCTACGGTAACACTGGGATGAACTCCCCACGTGGTACCGAATTTGGGTGCCACCTTCTCACATGTAATATTATCATGCTTGGTGGACCTCATTAATAGGGGGGATAGTAATAATAATAATATAATAATACAATGTGAGAGGGTGGCGCCTAAATTCAATACCACCAGGTAACGCCATCTTATTTATCCACAACCATAACCCCCACCCCCCCCCCCCTTTTCTCCTATCGTAAGACTGTCTTATCCAATCATCACTCAAAAGAAACATATAGAATTCCAACATAAACATAAGAATTCGGATAAGATAGTCCTTTCATAAGACCGTCTTATTCAATCATCACTCAAAAGGCAAACCAAATATATAGAATTCCAACATAAACATAAGAATTCGGATAAGACAGTCCTATTGTAAAGACCGTCTTATTCAATCATCACTCGAAAAACAAACCAAACATAAAGAATTCCTACATAAACAAACGAATTCGAGTAAGACGGTCCTACAATAGCACCGGGTTAAACTCCCCAACTCACAATCATAAACCCTCCCCCTCCCCCCCCCC
>CAAKMY010093871.1:0-17193 GCA_901111285.1 Corrigiola litoralis | reverse complement strand
CTTTTGGAACACTTCCAAAGACACCAAAAAAGACGCAAAAAAGGGCCGTTTTCGTGTGCTATAACTCACGCCCCGCCCGGGATCCCGGGGCCCTGGCTCCGAATATGGTCAAAATAAGTGTCACACCCCCTAACCACACACAATCAACCATGGAATTACTAACATGCTCAACAAGGCCCTCCCAAAGCCAATACAACCCCCCACATAGGCTTTTAGAAAACTTAAAGCAATATTTAACCTTTCTAGATGCCTTTTCTCGTAAATGTTTTCTCATCGTTTCCCCTTGTGTTTGGTTTACAGTAACATTGTAATCTGTGAACTACTAAGAGCATAGTAAGCTCAGGTAATCGAGTCATATTTATTGTTTTTATCATTAAAATTTTTTATGACTAATACTTACTAAAGTCATGCTACATCCTCTGATTAACCATAAGCATTAAAGCATGATAGTCCGTGTTATATGAACTATCGAGAGCAATCGTCAAAACAATTTTGTATGAGACTGTTTTTAAATTGATTACTTTCTACTTTACTTCAATTTATAACTAACTTATTTTCTAAGTTAGAAATAAACTGTTTGTTTAGATAACTTGTGCCAAAACGAAGAGAAAGGAAGAAAAATTAGCGTATAAGGTTATCGAATTCTTTTTCCTTTAAATTTCCATGTTACCATCTCAATTCCATCCACGACGAGCTGAGGGGCTTGGGAGCAATGGAGCATTAAAGCAAAAACAAATGTTCTTGTCCAAGGTAGACCACAATGAGTATGGGTCACATGGTAGCTAACAACGTCGCGTCCGTATCCTTCCCATACCTCATTGGTTAGGACTTTGGAGCACCCAACAGATTCCCTTAACAACAGGGAAACAAAGGCTACAAGACTTGATTAAATATCTCTTCAATGTTCTTGGAGAGTTGGAGACATTATCAAACAATCACGGGCCATGCAAAGAGCAACCTTCACACCAAAAAGAGCAAGCTAGTAATATAATTTCACTCGGTCTTTCTTTGTTTGCTTCAGTTGAATGAGAGTATTATTTACTACTCCGTATGTGTTAATGTCCCGTGAATGTCCTGGGAGTATAAAGCTACGTTACATTCGCACGTACGGTGCAAAAACATAAGGTACGCTACTACGCTTCATCCGTACTAATAGAAATACATATAGCAAATACGGAGTACTCAATACGTAACAAAGTACTGGTGACTCATCGAGAGTTGAAATTCCAGTCCACACGTACTTCAGTTCTTGAAGTGTAACTCGTTATAATAAATTAGTCTGTAATGCTTTTCATTAATCGTGATTTACAACATTAAGTGTCGCACATGTTGGATTAGCCCACCATGCTCTAGGATTTTTACTTTAAACTACATGTACCACTTTCGAGGGAAGGACGGTGGATGGTATACTCATGGCACATGTTAGATATGTTATACTCTTTCACAAAATGCAAGAGGCCGCTCGTACATAAATTATAGCCGAGAAGGCGAGAATTAGGGAGCCGATTTCAGCCAAGCTCAAGTTGCATTTCGTCAAGGTTTGGAAGTTAGACTTGAGCTTGGGGTTAGCTCAGATACTAAAAGGTATGAGTCAAATAAAAATGGCCAAGCTTAATGGACGGAGTCTAGACCCTGTTTTGGCTCAAGGTTCATTAAGCTCCTCCTGAGCCAACAAGTGTGGGTGTACAGAGTTGGCTTAGTTCAATTGCAATCCTAGCTCATAACTATAAAATGAACTCCACATTGGGAGAAATTATTAATGGCCTGAACCAAAACATTGAGAGGCCACTCTTTGCGTGAAAAACCGAAGAAGCTAAATGAGCCTTTGAGATGAGTTAGCAAAGAAGGGAGTAGCAGCTACGAAGACTATGATTTGTTGGTTGTGCTTTTAGGTTTTGTCTTGATGTTTTGATTTTCTTTTGCCTCGAGTACATTCTTGTTGTGCTCTTGTTTGGGTCGCTTTATGCTTCTCCTTATTGGCTTTGCCAAATAAAATCCAACATTTCATAAAAAAATAAGAAAAAAATGATGTGGTGGTCCTGGACCACCTAATAATTTCTCCCACAGTGGAGTACTGCGGTCAGTGGATAAGAATGCATATACCTAGTGATTTAGTAGTATGCATGAATCATGTTGCATCTTAGCCCCTAAATGTTTAGATCAGCTTCAGTAATTCAGACTTGCTGTATGTATCTACAACTACGACGTTGGGGTACTAATTAACCCGAGTTAAATTTATACTTTCTTCCTCCAGGCCATGTATTTAAAATCAAAAGTGTGTATCACATCATTCATTAGAACTCCACAAATTTCTGAGCAGCGAAATGTTGCACCCAAATACCCAATGCGCTGGCCACCTCAACCTTTGTTTGCTTCACTCAGAAAGTTAGAAAGGTCTTGGCTTGATTCATTTAGTTTACAGTAGCATAAAACAAAGACTGCAGCCAAATTGTTCTTTCAAATAACTGTATCACAAGATTCATAGAAACGAAACGGAAAAGATACGGAAGCGACCAACTTTAAAATGTTAAAAAGTCAAATAAAACCATATAATTTCCAGTCATATACTGTGAAACTTATATACAGACTTCATTGTTCGCTGAACAGCCTGACCACCTCTTTCCCACCCCTATTGCTTTCACCATCTGAAGTATTATTATAGTTATATACCAAAATTTACTTATTATGTATGGATAATCAAAAACGGAAACACAAACCGGTAAGTTGGTAATAGCTGTTGTATATCTGGGGAAGAGATACTAATCCTCCGCTACCTTTCCACTAGCTGCCTCCATAAGCCCATTTCTTATCTGGTCACTGATGTCTCTGACATGACCAGGGCCGTGAGGTATAAAGACAGTAGTGTTCTTGGATGAGTTGCCTAGGTCCCTAATTGTATCAAAGTATTGAGTGATCATAATTAGGTCCATGATCTCCTTAGCCGAGGTTCCTTCCACTGTAGTTGAGAAATTCATTATATTCTCTCTTAACCCGTCAGTGATCGCCTGCCTCTGTCTTGCTACTCCAACCCCACCAAGATACTTGGATTCTGCTTCTGCCTCAGCCCTTTTGACCTGCAAGATTTTATCTGCTTCACCTTTGTACACACTAGCTAGCTGCATTCTTTGTGCTGAAAACCATCAAGATTCATAAACCAAATTCAGTAAGGTTAATGTAGTGGTTCAGCTTCCATATACTAAGCCGCTATAAGAAGTGAAAGAAAACTCATGGAAATATGGAATACAAACATTTGCTTAATAGTGAGTCAAACCCTTAGACTCATGTCATATAAGCTAGATATACTCCAAACTCAGTGCTCAATAATGTGCAGAACTGGGATCACGTATGCACCAGAATTTGAGCCAATTACGATTTACCATGTGACCGAAAAGCAAGGAAAAGAAATCAAGAACCAAATGTTAAATCCCCATAAAACAATGTCCAGATTTCTACTATCATTTGTTCTAGAACAGTCAACCTCTATGATAGGGCACAACACACAAAAAAACATATAATTTTTTATAAAAAAAAAAAATTTAAAACAAAAAAGACTCCATGGCATCAGCAATAAGCATAAAAATACCCAGAGGTATTTACTTATAAAAAATTATATGCATTTGTAAATAGGATGATATTGCATTTCAATATTCTAAGTTCTTAAAATCCAATTGAAAGCAGCAATCAAATAAATGGCAATAGCTACAGACCTGCATTTATCTCATTCATTGCTTTGCGCACTGCTTGATCAGGTATGATATCAATCATCAGAATCTGTTCTATGTTATATCCATATGCTCCCATGACCTGTTCAAGGTTTCACATATAAGTTCAATATTCCTGAATGAAAATATGTCAAATCTGCAATAACAACATGAAACAGGCATGAAGTAGAGGCTTCAAACAAAAGATCAAGCGTGCCTATTAGTCCAGCTCGCAAGCATATTACAAATTAAGAAACTCTTAACCCATTAATTCAGCCTAGCTCACGGTGTGTTCACACCCAGATACATCAAATGAAACACGAAAGTCCAATCGTTTTTGTTTATAGTCACAATGAACACTCAAGGTAGAATAAACTTCAGGCCAATACCAGTGGGAGAGGTGCTGTCCAGAAGTTTGAGATCTAATACACAAGTCACAGGCTCACAGCAACTAATGATTCTTAACGAAGTTGAAATTAGATCTTTATCCACTCTAGTTTTAGGTTTCTTTCAGTTGAAGTGTTTTTCAATTTCAAAATAATTAAATCCAAAAGATGATTCCATTCTCTCTTTGAATAGAAAATGCTTCTCAGGGTTCCATATCTAATCACTGTTTGGGGGGTAGAACACAGAATTTGATTCCTCTTCTGCTTGATTACGTTTTGGGTTGATGACGATAAATCGAATATAGTTTTAGAGGAACTCGATGATAAAGATTATGATAATTAAGAGTTATCTACAGTTTGTTTGGATAGTTAATGAGAAAGGAAGGGGAGAGAGGACATTTATCTTTTTTTGTTGCTTTGCGCACTGCAAGGGGTACGCAATGTTCCTTCCAATCTCTCTAACTTTGGAGGGATTTGGTTTGTTGAAGACAGAGAAAATGGATCTCTCCTTCTCCCTCCCCATCCCTTCCCCAACCTCATAACCCTCTTACCCCACTTGTCTGAAGGGTTCAGAAAGTTAATTGACCAACATCCTTATCTATGTGTTGAACCCAAGCTATCACAAAAGATATCAGCAAAGTTTAATCTGATCCTGATGGATGCTCTGTCACTTCAAGCTCAGTGCACCAATGATCTTTCGAGTCAAAGCTCACTTACAAAGTTGCTACGAAAGCCAAATGACCACAAGTCTGAGCTTTCATAATTTTAGGTTGCCAATGAGTAAAAGAGACAAGTCCAGAAGTATAAGAAATAAGATCAACGATAGGCTTGCCATACTTAGGGGGAGAAGGCGCAAACTCAACGGAGAAAGGATGTGAGACACTAACTTCATAACTGACATTGCTATATATACTAGTTTCAAAGACAGATTGCTGACTTTAGTAGTTTAGAGATAGCACAAGTACCTGTTTTGCTCATTATACTCATTTACTCCTAGTTTTTACCAGGCAATTGAATGTCAATTAGATACGGTAATGACATGGGCACTATGACAACTTTTTGGCCAGATATAGTAACTTGATTCACTACAGAGATACAAAACAAATTCCTCAACGAAATATGTCCCAAGAATTTTACCATCTTTTTTTTCAAGTTCTCGTTGCTACAGTGAAGTGAGGTACCAGATTTTACTTTTTAACCCAGAAAATTACAAGAAAAACACAATTCATAAAAATTGCAGTGGAAGAAAGCCATATAGAAACTTGAAGAGTTGACAAGAAAAATAGATGGGGTGGTCCATCTATGGACACTAAGTAGAGCTTTGTCATCCTTTTCCCCTCATCATTTCGCACTGCCTACCCTCTCATGATACACCCTGCACAACCTCCTCTCTCTCCTCACAGTCCTCCCCATCGCCTTTTATTATCAACATCTAGTTGTCATATACTTCTCAGAACTAAAGGATGATAGCTGTGATGAGTATGAGATGTTGCTTCTCTAGATAATCTTTTTAAAAAATACAGCATGAGTTTAAATACTTTTTTTTTGGGTTATTTTTTTTTTTTTTGATAAGATGTGTATTAAAGTGTTCTCTAAATAAGGTAAAAATTAGCATTGATCCTGAACAAACCCTAACCTCAAGCAAAATTATATTACGGAGTATCAAGGTAAGATGAGAAACATCAATTTTGAGCTCTTAACTACAGAACTGAACCAGACCGACTGAGCCGCACAAATTTCTGTGAGAGGAGTTTAATATAGACAATCACCTTTTCAAGCTCCTCGAGAACGGCTTTAGCAACCTCGCCTTTCTGTTCAAAAAGGTCATCCAAATTCATTCTTGGAACAAGAGCACGAACCACTACAACATCACCAAACTCAGTTAGGAGAAGAGGAAAAACGTCAGCATTTTTGGAAACAATCAATTGTGAAAGTTACCATCAAATACATAGGCCTGAATCTGTTCTTGAGGATTTTGCAGTTCATAATATGCATCATCAGCATTTTGTTTGATAACACGGTATTGAATTGAGCATACGATTTGCACGAAAACATTATCCTGCAAAATAGAAGAGTTAAGGTGTGCCTATTTGGTCCACTTAAACATCCAAAACACCCACACTTATTGTTCAATGGACAAAACAACTCTGGTAAGATGCACTTCGAAATATTGACATTCCAGAAACCTTTTCATGAATTGTGCTTGAAAGCAAACTAATAATTCACTGAATACTGATATGTTGTTGTAGAATAGAAAACAGCAAACGGTAGAATGCATAAACCACAATAAAGATTGTCAATGACGTAATTCTCTCGACATGTGGACAAGTCCAGCCAATTCAGAATTTTCAACAATCAACCAGCAGATCAAACAAAGAGAAGAATGTGACAGCTAAAACTTGCTTACATGGGCCAAGGTTGAAGGACCTAAAAAGCAAATAGTCTACACCCCTTCCTTATTCTTACCATTCTCATTCTATTATTAGTAGTACTATGTTGTTTAGTAAACCCATTAGGAGTCAAAATTTCAGAAAGCTAGAGCAACCCGAGTTTGGTTGCTAGGTCCATCCAACCAATCCAGCTACATCAGTAGCTAAATTACAAAAAAAGGGGACAGAAAGGTAAAGAATTGTCGTAGCTACTATACTTTCATTTAAGAGGCCAAGCGCTGCAAACAGGGATGGAGCTCAGAGGCCGCAAGTTCGACCAGTCTCACCGTCATCTGCTTCTTGCTTAATGAACTTAGTCCAAATAAAGCAGATTATTAGCCTCCAGGTTGTAGTGGTCTAATTAATATAAAGAGAAACTTAAGCCTTTAGTCTTTTTTTTGTATTTTTTTTTTTGGGTACTAAAACTTAAGCCTTTTGTGTAGTTGCTTGCATAGAAACAAAAGGAGAAAGGAGGGAAGTTTTTGCTTTACTGAGATATAGAGTGTAACAAATTCATTGGGATGAGGAAGGAGATAGATTTAGAAAAATAATGTCAATCCCTCCTTCCTTAAAAACAAAGTCTCTCCATAAGTGGAGAGATTTGGAGGGCAAAACTGAAACATCACCCTTCCATTTCACCCCTCGGCCTTCCCATCCTTCAATATCCTATCCCATTTGGTGACTGAACACACTGTTGATCTCAAAATGCGAAGGTGAACTACTAGTAAATCTTCAAGTACATGAGAGGAAGTTTACAGTAGAAAACTCATCTCTGACACGTACATGAAATACGCAATAGTTGCTAGTCCACAATCACAAGTGCATGCACAGATCCACTCATGCATAAATCACATCAAGAGTTAGCTCCTAAAACCCAACCAGGACAACGGAAAATTACTGTTGCAACTGACTTCCAGCTCTTTCACTCGTGTTGTATGTTATAACTTAAAAGCCTATACTCAGATGACTTCTCGTGACCATGAAGGGTCCCCTTGAAATGGCCAGCACCGAAGCCTAAATTTTATTAAAAAATTGTATGCATGTGTGTGTGCGTACCTATTCCATACTCTCGAGAGTTGTACTCCTATGTACCGTTAAGTATTATATTGTGTACTTTTAGTAGTATCATGTACCTTACAACGAGAACTATATATCTTTCCCTTTTTTAGGAGATTACATAATTATATTATAAGGTACAGAACAACTGCTAAAGGTACATAAAAAATATTAAAGGTAAATGGGGGAGTACCTACTTTTGAGTATACCTAAAAATTAACCCTAAACAATGCATGTATTCTTCATCATAAAATGGTTATAACATAATACCGTTCCTGGTGAAATTATGTGTAATCGAGTATCAGTACTTACCATCCTCACATAACTCTTTGCTCTCTACGAGAACCAAAAGAGCCAAAATTTCATGATAATGCCTCTACCAAAACTCTCCAAGTGTTACAACACATCTACCCTACACTACAAACTCAACACCACATCTGAATCATAAAAGAATGCTACTTTCGAACTCTAACTGCAATCCAGAATCAAGTTCTGACCTTTCTGGACAATCAATCACCCAAACCAACATCCGTCTGACATCATACTAGAACAATCATATACAACGGATCCAAGATTGGGAATTTGGGGAGCAATTCTACTACATTCTAACAGTTTTCTACCTTTGTAACCATTTTCCGCCTATTTTTACTTTTTCTACCATATTTCTACCTGGTTTATCATTTCTTCAAAAATATTAGGGTGAAGTTGCTACCCCGTGCTACCTTCTCCCTCTGCCCTACACCCCATAATTTTATGATCACCAAAAATAGATCATCCGAACATTCTAGCAACAAAGTTTCAGTGATCCTAAACAAGGGTTCCCAAGATCATCATACCAATCAAAGGACTTTCTTCAAGCCACATCCCCAAATTCATTCTATCCACCCGACCACCTAAAAGTGGCAGCAAATTAGCATCTCACTACATCAAAGACAACTTTTTTTACCATTTAGATTAACTCAATTTGCGACTATGTCTATTTTTAAACTAAAACAACATCTATTTAGATAAAAAAAAAATTAAAACCAATCCACACATCACTTTCACCCCCAATTCAGTACAACCTCAGATACCCACATAAACAATTCTTCAATTCACATAAATGGCTCCTCATATGAGCTACAAAATGTACAAATACAACACTTGTAACACCACACTTCCCAGATTCATTTTGTCCATGCAATCACCTAAAAATAGCAGCAAACTACCAGCCCCCTGTATCAAAGACACCTTTTTTATATAGTTTCGATAAAAACTGACCACTCTAACTCAATTTGCTACTATGTCTACTTTTAATTCAAAAACATTCATTTAGATCATTTATTTTAAACCAATCCACACATTACTCTCACGGCACAATTCAGTACAAACTCGAATACCCACATAAACATTTCCTCAACTGTCCCTCCATCAAAGACACTTTTTTTATTTACCGTTTCGATATAAAGGTGACCACTTTAACTCAATTCGCGACTATGTCTATTTTTGATTCAAAAAAAAAAAAAACATTTTTAGATCATTTGTATAAAACCAATCCACACATCACTCTCACAACACAATTCAGTACAAACTCAAATACCCACATAAACATTTCCTCAATTGTCCCTCCATCAGACACTTATTTTTTTACCGTTTCGATATAAAGGTGACCACTTTAACTCAATTCGCGACTATGTCGATTTTTGATTCAGAAAAAAAAAAACATTTTTAGATCACTTGTATAAAACCAATCCACACATTACCCTCACAACACAATCCAGCAAAACCTCAAATACCCACATAAAAAACCCCTCAATCCTACACAAAAAGAACAAATTCAACACTATAACACCACAATTCATGAAAACATCAAACACCCACATAAAGAAAACACATTTTATATAACACAACCAAATCAAAACCCAATAAAAAGAGGATTAATGATGATTAATACAACCTTGGTTTTGGTCTCAATGCGGACATCAAGGGAGGCAATACGCGTGGAAAGAACGCCAGCAAGACACTGACCAGCAAAGGGGTTGAAGAAGTGAAGACCAGGCTCTGCAAGCCTCTCGAAACGACCCCATCTCTCCACTATTCCCACGCTTGCTTGGTCTATACATCCACACACTCCACATACTGTATTTCCCATGATACTTTCTTCTTCTTGTTGTGAATTGTGATCAAAAGTTTGAGAAATTAATGAAGACGGAGAATATGAAGAATGAATGGGTGACTATGTAGCTTGGAACGTGGAAGTTTATTAAGGTGTAAAGACTAGTCGTAGTAGCCTAGTAGGAGTCGATCACTTGATTGTTATATTGCGCACCCCTTATTGCGGTGCATGGAACATCACGTAAGGCGTACACAATATAATTTGCGAATCGTAGTAGCCTAGTAGGACTCTCAATTGTTATATTGCGCACCTCTTATTTTGAAACATGGAGTATCATTTGCGAGTAGGCCTGAAATAAACAAGGGTAAGCTCATCATGGGGTGGGGCGGGGCGGTTTCAGGTTGGGTTGGATCATACTACCATGTTTTGGTCGATTGGGTCATGAAATTTTCGAGTCAAATTAATTTGGTCTACTTCAAGACGCGTTAATCTCCACTGTAATTTCAAATTAGTAAATTTTTATCCTACATTAGTACACATATCAAGTTTTGGAAATAGGAAAATGTATTATATGAAACAAAGGTTACATGATTTTTGATGAAAATCTACTATGATTCGATCAATTTTGTGTTTGATATTTGTGCCGGGTCAGGTTCGGTCGGGTTATTTTTCAGGTCAGCTTGTGTCGGTCTCGGGTTTCAACTTTTTTAGTTGTGTCGGGTTTCGATTAAGCGACGGTTTGAGTTCAGGTGGTGATTTTCTAGGGGTGTATTGGGTTGGGTTAAGGGCGTTTGCGTCGAGTCGGTTTTGCCAACTCTACGGCTTACCAATGGACTTAGTGCAATGGTATAGGTCTCTATTAATGTTCATGACCCGCTTTGGTTAGAACAAGTTGAGACACGTAATGTGTAATAATGTGTTTGGTCATTAAAGGTAGAAAATGGTCATGGCGTCCCAAAAAAGAAATGGAAAACTAGCATAAAATAACTTGTGACTGGTTACACGGCCCGAACCACATTCGCCCCATTGGACAAGTCTACCGTCCATAGTCATGAATAATAACATGAGATGTTAATGCATGAGGATGCCACAATGATAGTCAAAGTTATTTTGGCTACAAAAAGTTTTGACATAATTATCATAAAAGTATACGGAACCATGCAAGAACCAGAATCTCAAACTAATTAAATTTTCGTAATACTTTGATTATGAAAGTTGAAATTTGGATTTAGCCACTCAAGGGAAATCTTATCTTATTTATACCAACAAACTCAAAAGCCAATATATTGGGGATCCATCACAATATAAAGAGATCCTTCCCTGTTAAAGCGGAAAAAAAAAAAAAAAAAACTGGTCAAGTTGGGACTTGAACTCATTTAAAAATAGAAAAGAAGGAGGGCGAGAGATAAGAATTATGAGTTGGCAAACTTTTTCTATTTGCCTGGTCAAAAACTCGTGGATATTGGAGGGAGTTCATGTTTAATCTATAAATTAATAATGCCTAGAGAAAATCCAAATGATAAGAATTTGGTAGTAACATTTTTTTTCCTCAGGAGTCCTGATGAGCTTGTGATTTGTGAAGATTAGTAGTCGTACTAGCCTAGCCTTTCCACAGGACCGATGTTTGATGATGACCTTTGCCTTGAAACGAGAAAAGTTCAAAAAAAATAAAAAATACAGGGAAAGCCTACATGGTTCACGAAATTAGACAACAAACTCGACTAGTCAATGGGGATGTGGCTAGCTGCTTGGGAGGTGCTAGAGGAGATTGAGTAAACGAATTTCAGGACATGCATCCTGAATTCCTGAGACACGAGAACCACCCAAGCCACTAGGATGAATCAAAATTACACCACTGATCTTGTACGAAAACTCACAAATTTCATTACGGCACTATATAATGTACGATTAGTGAAACAGAATCTAGTATTCCATATTTTGAATGCCATCAAAGCTTTACACTTCCTCGATATAGAACCTCAATCTTGGGATAAAGGAAACAAAACCTCCCATTCAGCGTGTGTGTGCTCACAACATTAGAGATAATTAGATGAACACTCAAAAAGTAACACAGTAGAACCTCAAAAATTCTTCCAAGTTTAAACACCAAACGACCAAGAGATCTTTATAGTATCAAGCACCGACCAATTCGACATCAAACGTCAGCCATGCATTGGGTGGAATCTGAGGAGGAGCACCAGCAGTACCATAACTGCACGATCCAACATTTTGATATAATCAGGATATATTCTTAGAAGAATATGGTCAAATTTTGAAACACAAGACATGCATCTAGAGGCATGTCATTAATTTGTTGCAAACACAGGAAGGTTAGGTATAATCCTCACCCCATGGAAGGTGGAATTGTGAGCCTTCTTTTATCTCCAACGCGCATGCCTGATTATTAAATTGCACAAATCAGTAAGGCATATTAAACCTCTCGAAAAGAGAGCGTAAGAAGAGAAACTCAAGGATTCTAATTTATTCAACTTTACCTTCAACACCGACATCCCAACCCTTGATCACTTGTCCACAACCTGTACACCAAGCGAAAATATAAGTAGGCAATAATCTCAAAATCACAAAGCAATATAGTCAGATTATAAAATGAAATTACCTAGCGAAAACTTGAAAGGACTCTTGCCAATGCTAGCGTCAAATTGTTTACCATTCTTCAGCAACTTCCCAATATAGTGAACACTAACCTGCAATTCAGGAGACCAGTAAGACAGCTACGGAGAGGTGTAAAACGGTGGTACATCTACATATATATGCAACACTTTTAGCAAAACCCAAACACCAATTGCAACCTTAGTCATCACGCAAACAAATCTCCCTGCAAAGCCACTGAGCAATCACGAACGACACATTTCCCTTGTGTGTCAGATCAGTGTGCTTGAGACAAAGATCAATCTAACCCATCCACATTTCCCCCGGACAGAGTAAATGACTCTGGAGACCTTCACAAGTCCAAGCTAAGCAGAAAGTTGGCTCCCCACAGTAAGACAAAGATCAATATTCCCCATCCAGATTACCAGTCCCACCTAATCAAGATCATTTTTTCCCAAATCAAACTTAAAAGGTTAAGCCCTAGACCTGCATAAAGTAATACAATAAAGTTTTATAATACAAATCCTAATGAACAATACAGAGCTCCCTGCTGCGCACCTGCGCCAGCAGCACACAAAGCGTATAATCCCCGACATTTCCCAAACTTTAAAGGGAAGAAGAAAAAGGATTACTGATTGTCAAAAACACAAACACACAAATGGGCAAGGTTAAAGTAGGCCATGAATTACCAAACAGATGAGTCCATCAAATCAGAATTGCTACCAGCTATTCAATAAAGAGAAGCACCCTAAAGAAACTTGAGATAGTTCTCTGCTAAGTGAAAAAAGTGAGTAACAGTTACCTTCTTTCCACGAGATGCTCTTTTCCCATTTGGTTTACCCATTTTCAGCTCCTCTATGACCAACCCATTAGGAAAAGTCCTCTTGGTTGACTTATCTTTGGATTGCTTGGCTCCTTCATCAGCTTTAGACATCTTCTTATCTTCTTTAGCTGCATCTTGCTTCACATTTGCAGCCTTATCAGCATTTGGCTTTACATTTGCTACCGCTTCATCATCTGCTGTCTTCGCCTTCTTCTTTTTCTTCTTCTTTTTCTTGTCTCCATTAACAGCATCAATAGCATCACTGGTGAAGGATATACGAAATAGATACACATGTTAAACAACAGTTTGACATCTGAAATAGGCCTATAAAACCCCTCCTTATACATTAGCAGTCATCTCAAGAAACATTTCAGAGCCAAATACCACGGGTTAGATAGGGCAAACCCAATCCCAACCCTTAAACCATAGGAGACAAACAAGGCCAGAGGTAGCAATTGAAAGCAACAAATCATTCACTGCAATAGCAAGAAAGCAATCAAGTCCCCAGTTTCTCTTGATGTTGAAATGCATAGGAGCACAAAAGAATTAAATATTCTAACATGACATAACTAATGATCAGTCAAATCGCAATAGTTATAGGCATATGCAAAGTCTAACCTTTTTGGTTCATCATCATCCACAGCATCAACCTTCCGTTTTAAACTTTTAGCAGAGTCATTGTCATCTTTTGCAGCATCTTTCTTTTTCTTGTATTTACTTGCAGTGTTTTCTTTAGGATTCTCGACACTAGATTCACCTTTATGTGATGAAGAAACCGGGAACCCGTCTTCATCTTCACTTTCCAACACTGAAGTGCCAGAATTTCCCTTGACAACAATTTGCTGTTGTGGTTTCTTGTTTTTGGCTTGTTTGCCACCACCATTTTCTCTAGTAGGCTTCTCGTCATCCTCTATCTCCTCAATAACAACTAAAGTTATAGAGAAAAAATACAATATATCAGAAAATTGCACTTACCATGGTTCAGCATAACAGGTAATATCACAAGAGACACCCCCCCCCCCCCCAAACAAGGTCACCCGAAATTGATGAAAATGCAGCATTATATTCCACTTTTAAACATGTTGATAATAACTTGAAGAGTGAATCTCTTGACAAAAAATTTGCTCACAACAAATCTTAGTTGTCCATGAATCATCACAAGTAAAAACACGTTAGGGTAGCCACAAGTTCACAAAAGGCAATAATATAATTCCAAATTGATACAACCTTGAGATGAACATAGCTGGCAACAAATAGGACTAGCAACAACCATATAGTTCTTAAAATTTCACAACAATCTTCTTCACAGTGACTAAGCAAGTAAGCACACATATTACACTTCCAAGTCAAACCCACACACCTTGAAATTTTATTAATAATATATGGCAGTCTAGAACTGCATGCAGCTCCAAGCAACACAGTTCCTTAGATATATAAGTGATATACAGTCAAAGCCTAATTATAAACTAAGCCAAAAAGGGCTAATCGCTTGCGGATGAACATTATACTTGCTTTTCATTTGACAGACAGGGAAAAGAAGAGAAAATGATGGCAAACTTTTCTTTACGACGAGATTAGCTACAGGCTGGAGTCTTTAGGACACAAGAATCAAATAAGGAACAGAGAAAACGAAGACAAGTCATGAATCATGATGACATGGAATCATAACACATTTCAAGAGCAAAGGTTACCTCCACTGTTGGGTACAGGTGAAGGCTGATACATGGCCATATCATCTTCATCGACAGAATCATCATCGTAGTCATCTTCAGATTCACAGTCACTGTCCTCACAGCCAGCTACATCACAGCCACCAGCATCTTCTCCATATGAATCACTTCAAAACTTGGTCAAGGAAGCATCTCAAGAACTTGTCAACAAAATAACAGAACAACCAACATGGTTTTTTAGCTAATAAAGCTGTTCTAGAAATGAGGCCACTGACATCTAACAGAAGACGATAAAAAAAGAAGTGGTGAAAAAGTTAAGCGCAAGGATACAAATCAGAATCAGAATCATCTTCATCCATCTCACCCTCATGAAGAAAGCCAGATATATGAATGCTAGTCGGCCCAACAACAGAAAACTTCACATCATGATCCTCGTAGAATTCAAGGTTCAACGAGCAAGACTCTGACTTCTCAGGCAATAGAGTGCAGAGAAAGACGGGATCGTTATCTCCTACGTTAACCTGAAGTATGCTCTTCTTTGATGATGGACCAGTTCCCAATGTTGCCTGATTTATGCATACAACAGAGAAACACTTCATCGCACAGGCATAACATAAATCCAATTCGCACTACATTCTCCATCTTGCAGTACAATAGAATACTTACTCCATAGAAACGACACAACAATATCCAAAACTACTAAAGCTATAGCATCAAATCACTAAAAAAAGACTGATTGCCGGTAGCAGGTCCAACAATGAAAATTTGGGGTGCAATTGTACTACATCCTTGCAATTTTCTACATTTTAAACCATCCCCCCCCCCCCTTACGACCTTGATCTACCATTTTCCGAAAAAATTGGGGTGGAATGGCTACCCTTGTTACCTTCTCCCTCCACCCCAGGTAGCGTTACGTATAGGCTATATAGCCAGATGAGCATAGTTAAATGCTCAAATTGACTAAACAGGGACCATTAAGCTAAAATGTGCTTATTTATGCAAGCCTTAGTTCAAAACCATATCGAAAACGACTACAAAGCACCATTTCAAGCAATACTCTCAGGTTTACCGGCCTCGATTCGACAACAGAAATCATTCCTCATAACTAAACACATAACCATACATACAAACAACAAACTTATATACATTAACCCAAAAGACAAAAAAACACATTCTTTCACTCATTTAACCAACTAAACTACAAACTCCACTCAACTTATCACCTTATTGCCTAAACTACTACAAACCCAGATATCAAAACACAAAACCCATTAACATTTCACACCCTAACATAAATACCAAACATTTATAAACCAAACCATATAATAAAAACTAACATTCCATAAAATAAAAACAGCACTTTTTAACAATTTATAGTTACCTGAGTTAAAATGAGCTTTCCACCCAACTCATCAGAGGTAACAGTGAAGGGTTTGCCTGGTTTCACTTCAACCCCTGTAATTCAGTAAAAAAAACACCAAGCAAATTATTAAAACCCTTTAAAACACAAGCTAAATAAATATAACATATGTTAAATATATGCATTTTTGATAAGAGTATTATGAAGAAAAATAAACTAACCCCAGAAAGTCATTTTTTTCTTCTATGAAAAAAAATTGACACAAAAAAAATGGATTATGGGAAGTGCAGCAATAGAGCTAAAACCCTAGTTGAACCCTAGTCAACTTATATATATTTTTCTTGTGTTATTACCAAAAAATGTTAAATGTCCGGAAATGTTAATGTTCTAGAATAATCTGGCCAATTCTTTTGGTTAGCCCAAAAAGTGGAGTTGGGTGGGTTATAAGTTAGAAATGGGTTGATTAATGTGGAATTGGCCCTGGTCGGGTCAGATTGGTAACGTGTCAAGTTTAATGGGTCACATAATTCTCAACCCTAACCCGACCCATTTAACTTTTGTGTCGGGTTCGTGTCGACCCAATTATTAAATGGGTTGAAAACCTTTATTCCATTTCAGGTTCGTGTCGCGTCGTCGGGTTGTGCCACTCTTTAGGCAAATTTAGATCAAAGTCAAACATTTTGGTTATGATTTTCAATTTTGCTTTAATATATGTGTAGTTGTTCATGTATTTAGAAAGTAATGTATTCGACTAGACCATATTAGAAGTACTTCAAAAATTCTTTTATATAATAAACGGGTCATTCGTGTTGAATTCATGTTTCACACCCCAACCCTAACCCGACCCAATTAAGTTTCGTGTCTGGTTCGTGTCGATTCAAGTACATAAATGAGTCAAAATCTTCAATTCGAACCCGCTAACTTCGTGTCGGGTTCTTGCCTTGTTTTCGGATCGTGTCACCAGCTCTAATCCAACTGCATTCATTTTCATCTCTTTGAATTAGCTTAATTATCTTGGATCATAAAGTCCTTTTATAAGACGGCCATTGACCGGTGGTCTGGT
>CAAKMY010093828.1:0-11861 GCA_901111285.1 Corrigiola litoralis | reverse complement strand
CATGTGGATACGATCCCTACTTCCCTACTATGTAATTGTGTTAGGAATAAGATTAATTTTGACGACATAAGACTTTTAGCATCGTAAGTGAGGATTGTCTTAGAGTGATTTTCTTTCCTAAATTCTTGATTTGACTGTTCAGGATTCTGTGGCACTAGCATGGCAGGTACATATACTTTACTTATATTTGAATTGTTTAGTTTCATTTTCTTCCTGTAATAAGTCCTTTTCACAAGAATGATTTCATTTACAACCCTGAATCAAACCAATCCTATTGCTTTTCCTTTATTGTTTCCTTATCATGGCAAGTCTACTTCCATCATAAAGGTTTATATAAAGCATAAAGTCTTTTGCAGTCAATTTGAGTGATGTTGCTTTTGACTCTATAGATATGTTATAAATTTACCTGATGCAATGTTGCAAGTGTTCCGCGAAGGTGAACAGGTGCTATTTCAGCAATATAAACAGGTACCTGTTTATTACAGTGTAGAAGTGCGTAAGGCAAGTCCATGAGTTTCATTAAGCACAAAAATAAAATGAACAAAGATCACGAAGCACATATACATACCACATAGGAGAAGGCACCAATCCCATAGCCCCCTCCTAGTCTTCCCACATCTAAAATTATAAAGCTCTGTAGTTATAAAAAAAATTATTAAGAACATTTTTTTCCAAACATAATTTATCAATAAAATAATACTCCCTCCATTTTTATCAATTTTTTACACTTGGTTTTAGCACAATTCTTTTTTTAAAAAGGTACTAAAGCCATATGGGTGGGGCTTAAAATAAAATTATTTTTTTATAGTGACCATTTGGGAAGAGTTTAAAAGGAAATCTGATTAGATAAAGTTATTTCTCCCATGTGAAAATTTGGCTACTTGGTGGCATTTTTGTTATTTGTATTTGCCAAAAAAGGAAAGTAGGAAAGTGCAAAGATTTGGTGAAAACTGCTGTTTACGTAAAGTGTAATGATTTGGTAAAAATAAAGGGAGTACAATGTAAGTTAAAAGTAGAAACCTTGGCTAAGTAAATGGTCAGCCACCCTACTGCACTAATTGAAGCATACACTCTCATTGCCTGCATCATTATCAAATAAGTATCACATTTGTTTTAACAACTAAAAAAGTTTGTTTCTTCTTAAATGCTGTGTTACTTGGACTCTTCCAAGAGTATCAGATACGACTCGAGTATCGACGATCCGACACTTAATTTTCAGAATTTTGCGAGTCGTAGATACGGTCAAACCAGTGTCTTGACTATTTTTTTCGACACGGGTACGACTCGTCAAAAGTGTCGTTAAAAGTATCCGACATGTACCCACTAAAAATACCATTAATTTTGGAGCATTCCAATCGTTTTCAGATGCGAATAGGCAATGAGATATATTAATTTATAAGACCTAAAGAGGACTAATTTATTTACAATGGCCCATAGATGGTTATGGAAAAATATGGATAGAAACAAAGTGCAAGTGGTAACAAATAAAGACAAAACACGTCGACAAGACACATAGCCCGTGATTGTGGAGTGTCGGGTTGCACTTTAGAGTATCGGACGCGAATTAAGTGTCGTGTCGCATGTCCTATCGTATCCGACACGCGACACGCCACCTGAGGAGCAAGTTCGAGTAACATAGCTTAAATGTACTTGAAAATTAATCAGTTCATTTCATACCCACTTCCGACCAACAAAATCTGCAATAACACCACTTGTGATCGCACCAATCATGGCTCCAAAAGTCAGCATGGAACCAAATAGTGAAAACTGCAAGAAAATGATTACAAGATTTCACAACAAGGTAAATATAGTATGAAATCCAATAGGTATCTTTTTTAATATTCATTTCCATGCCCTTTTTTTTTTTTTTACCATACTATGTGGACTTGACCACAATGTTTTTAGAGTTTTCTTTCTCTACATAATTTTACCTTTCGGTTTAGTACGAATTTGAGCCGGGTTACATACCTGATGAGTGGAAAGACCAAAATCTCTAATGATCGCAGTTTGTGTGGGAGATGAGTAGCCTATCTGTATATATAATATAAGGGCATTAAATGTTCAGTGTTTGCAATTGATTGAGTTTACGTAATTAAAGACGAAGTAAAAAGCACTTACACTAACTCCAAATATATATGATCCACTTATAGCAACACAAGTACACAAAATAGCCATCGAATGTCCCATGCTTCTCCCAGGCTGAACAACATGTACCTCTTCTTGCACATTATGTATTCCTCTCTCGGCATATGAAGCCATTTTCTTGTTTGATTATGAGAAACTAAAGTAATCTGCATTGTAGAGATTACTTGAGTTAAGAGCTGAAATGGGTATTGAAGTTTGGGTTTGATAACAAATTGAGTATTAAAGTTACAAAAGTAACAAATAAGGTATTGCTGTAACAGAAAAACAAACGGAGTTGACATTTGACTGACAAATATGTAAAAGACCATCCTACCCCTCAAAATAAAAAACTGAAAGGCTCAGATGAAAGGTTTATGGGTACCCTTAACTCTTTCTCACTGTCAGACTCTTTTATACAATAACTATCTACCAACCCACAGTTTCATCTCCTGTCAACAGTCCACCACCACCATACCTCCAACGACCATTTCCGTCCTCAGCCCTACCATAGCCCAACCATCGTACCCCACAACTACCGCACTCCCACTTGCCTTCGTCCCACCGCCCTCACCAAACACCATCTTCGCCTCATCGTCGTCGCTCCAGCCTCTAGTCCTCTACAATGCCACCCTTGCCTCGTCGTCGTTCTTCCTCTCGCTCACCCTCACTTTTCTGTCAACACTCACACTCACTTTCTTATCAACGCCATCACGTCTTTACATCCTCAGCCACTTTCATGTCCCACCAAACCGCCACTCACAATAACCAGTAACCACCACCCATCGCCCCACATAGTATGAGTTGAGTGATTGATTGATTGATTGGTCTGAGGAAGAGGGGTTTGGGAGGGGTAATGTATTGTTTTTTGCAGTTTTGGGGTTTGGAATTTTAGGAGTAGGGAAGATATGCATAGGTGGTTTTGGCCAATTCTGAAGGCGAGGATTGAGGATGAGGGTGGGTATGATCTTGGTGAATATTTTGATCATGAGGAGGTTAGAGGGTGGGGGTAAGGAATTTGCGCAAGTTTGATGGTTTTTGAGGGGAGTTGTGGCGGTGGTGGGCTATGGGTGTCAATGGGGGATTGAGGTGGCTACAGTTGGTTATGGGTGGAGAGAGTGAAGGAGGGGAGTGGAAGAGGGTGGCTTTAATCCAAAATATCAGTACCTTTTAATGAGAAACTTAAGTACCCAAAACGGAAGTTAACGGCAATATCTTAATTGTTACTTTTAAAATTTCAATACCTGATTTGTTACAAACCCCAAAGTTCAATACCCAAATGAACGCTTAACTCGAGATTACTTTGTACTAGTTAGTATTTGTGTTGAAATCTAGATGACTAGTTTTAATGTACTCCATATTTTTTTATAGGGATATATATTAGCTTTGTACTTAATCATCGATCGCATTTTTTCTATTAGCAATTCTGACACATTCAATTTTAGGTATATTATTCCATTTTAAACATTTCTCTTTTGTTATGACATCTTCCTTTAGCATTACAGAAGATAACGATTTGCATTTTTAAAACTTCATCTCGTTTTGCTTCATAATTTATCATTCTTATATTTATTTGTATTATAAATCATATATCTTTTAAAATTTTGTAGCCATTTTATGTTAAAAACTACTTTTTATTAATCATTGAAATAAGTTTTTTTTCGCAATTGTATGTTTTTGACATTCATGTGGTGGCTGTCAAGAACTTGTATCTTATTTTTTTTCATTCAAAGGGCACCGTAAAACGTTGTGACATATATGGGTTTTGAATTGTGATATTGGTTAACACTTTGTAAAGATCTTACCACCTTAAAAGTTAACTTATAGTTTCTTAAGAAATTGCATAAAGGAAGGAAAGATTTTCACTTTAACATTCAACGCACTAGGCAGAAATCACATTGAGATCTTTATATTGTTATACGGATTCTATAATATAGGTTGCTAAAGAGCGAGTCAGCTTTAGGAGGCTAGCGTGTGACTGAAGCTTTCCTTCTCTAGCAATCATGCAGACCAGGAATGGTCGTCCTCCCAATCAAAATGCAAGTTCAGATTCTCCTCAACATCCCGGTTCTAAAGATGGTTCTAGTGCTGCAAATGAGGTAGTATCTCACGAGAAAACTGATACTCATCTCCCAAATAATATTAGGGTTTCTGAAGAATTTCCTCCTTACATTGGTTCATCTGTTCTCAATCTTAGTGTTGTGGAAAATATAATAGCTTATAAGCCTAAGGATGATGTTGTACCCCCTGTTGTACATGCAAAGGAGAAGCCTTTGTATAAGGAAAAGGTTAGGGGTGCAAACTTGGGTATGGAGCTGGAATTCATGGCTGATTGCATGTACTCTTAAATTTTTACTATTGAGAAGTCTGATATCAAGGAAGTGGTTGAATACTGGGGAAATACTCTTGTGGGGAGTGTGATTGGTTCCAGAATTTCACTTGGAGAGATGAAAACTTTTGTGAACAAGCATTGGGCTCATGCTTCGATTTCAGATGTCTTGTAGTACAAGAAAGGGTGGTTTCATTTCAGGTTCTCTAACAAGGAGGATATGATGTAAATTCTGAACAGGGGGGCGTGGAATATGGCTGGCTGTCCTTTGATTTTAAAAATTTGGTCAACAACTTTTTGTTTTGAGGAGGATAATATCACTAAGATCCCCATATGGGTTTTATTCCCGGAATTAGATCCCTATTTTTGGTGTATGAGGGCTTTGAGCAAACTCTCTAGCAGATTTGGTACTCCATTATTTGCAGATCAGTGTACAACTATACATGAAAAGATTGCATTTGCTCGAGTTCTCATAGAAGTTCATGTTTCTTAGGATTAACCAAATGAATTGTTCTTGGAAACTCCTTATTGTGGAAGGATAGTTTAGCAGGTGAAGTATGAATGGTTGCCATACCATTGTGTCTATTGTAATAAGATAGGACATCAGGAGAGTAAATGCAAAAAGAAAATTGTGGTTGAGGCCAAAGCTAAGCTAACTTCTTGGGATGTTAGTGGCTTTGTTCCTGTGGCTGGGGCTGCTGAGGCAAAGATTGAAGAAGCTGAGCCTTTGGTTGCAGCAATGATTGCTCCTTTCAAAGTCAAATATCTAGAAGATGTGCCTTTGATTGTAGAGGTGGTTGTGCCTTTGGTTACTGATAGTCAGGTTCCTGAATCTCCTGTAAAGAGGGATGTTGGAGCCCCTTTCTCTCCTGTGACTGAAGAGTTTACTCCGGGTTTTGTGGCTGCTAAGAAAACTGTAAAGAAGAGATCTGTGAGTCCTATCAAACAGATGTCAGATATGGTGAACTTGGGGAATTCATTCAAAGGTCTTGTACAATTGTTTTCTGATGAAATTGCTTTGGATAAATTCGGTGGAAATATAGGTGCGGAGGATCTCTTTTCTGCTTTGGTTACATGAAGATTGCTTAATGGAACATAAGGGGCATGAACTTGCCTCTTAAGCAGTAAGAAGTATTAGACTTCTTGCTTAGGAATAAGGTGGATATTGCTGCCATTTTAGAAACAAGAATAAAAGAGCATAAGTTTTCTGCTATTAGTAGGAGGTTGTCTAGGTTTGATGTTGTCAATAGTTACAATTGGAATAGAAATGGTCGCATATGGGTATTATGGACTAGGAATGTTTCTGTGCAAATTCTTTTCTCTAGCTCTCAGATTATTCACTGCTTGGTGAGTAACTCTGTTTTTCACTTAAATGTATCTTTTATATATGGCCTGAATGATGGGGCATTGAGAAGGGAGCTCTGGTCTGATTTGGTTTCTCTATCTGCTGGTATTGTTCTTCCTTGGGTTTGTATTGGGGATTTCAATATTATTCTTTCACCTGATGAGAGAATTAGCTCTTTTATGCCCTCAGTAAGGGATATGAATGAGTTTGCTGAGTGTCTGTCTGTAATAAGTTTGCATGATTTGCCTTCTAATAGTTTATTTTATAAGTGGACTAATAAGCATGAGGGGGATACTCTTAACAGGTCTAAGTTGGATAGTGTTGAGTAATAACAAATGGCTTATGTAGAGTGTCAGCACTAGTGTGGTGCTCTTGGCTTCTGCCTTGATGGAGGGGATGGACTATGTTAGTAGTACTCCAAGGCCTTTTAGATACTTGAATTGTTGGGCTGAGGATGAGCATTTTCTTGAATTGGTTAGGAATGCTTGGGATTGCAGAATAAATGATTATCCAATGTACATAATCTGTGGCAAGCTGAAAATACTGAGAAGGGAGTTTTAAAATCTTCATTCTAGAAGTTATTCTAGAATTACTTATAGGGTGAATGAATGTCATGCTGCTCTTGATGGATGTCAAAGAAAGCTTCATGATCACCCCTTTGACCAAATCTGCAGGAGCTAGCCTGTTCTGCAAAGGCAAAGTATTTGAAGCTGAAGAAGATTGAGATGTCTAGTGTCTATCAAAGAGCTAAATACTCTCACCCGCTTAAATCTAATGAAAATACTAGATATCTTTTTGCTCGAATTGATGAGACGAAGCAATTAGAGAGGGTGACTGAAATCAAGGATTCCTCTGGTGTTTTTTGTTCTAAGGAGGCTGATATTCATGCTGCTATTCTGAATTTTTATTCTGATCTTCTTGGTACTACAACTTATATTGCTGCTTTTGATGAAATGGTTTTTGCTCTTGAACCTGTTCTTTCCTCAGTTAGCTCTGATATGCTTTGTTCTTCTGTCTCTACTCAGGAAGTAAAGCAAGCTTTGTTTAGTATTAATGAAAATAAGAGCCATCTTAGACTTTTTCTAGTCTGGGTTTTACCTCTGGTTTTTTCAAGGCTTTTTGGAATATAGTGGGAGTGGATTTTACTTCAGCCATCTTAGATTTTTTCAAGTCTGGGAAGATCCTAAAGCAAATAAATTCTACTCTCTTGGTGCTTATTCCAAAAAAGGATACTCCTGAGAGTGTCTCTGATTTCAGACCCATTGTACTTTGTTCAGTTCTTTGTAAGACTATTAGCAAAGTTCTTGCTAATAGAATTCAAGAGTGTTATGGTCAGGTTATTGGAAGGGAGCAGTCTGCATTCACACAGGGGAGGAGTTTGTTTGACAACATCGTTGTGGTTGGAGTTATCCAGGAAATATGAGAGAAAGGTAATATATCCTAGGAGCATTATGAAGGTTGATATTAGTAAGGCTTTTGATTCTGTTGATTGGATTATCTCTACAAAGTCTTACTAATGTTTGTCTTCCCTCATAAATTTGTTGCTTGGGTTATGTTGTGTGTTACAACTTCAAGCTTTGCTCTTTCTCTTAATGGCCTCTCTTTTGGAAGAATTTAAGGTAGAAGAGGGCTAAGGCAGGGGGACCCCCTCTCTCCTTATCTCTTTACTTTGTGCATGGAAAGTTTGTCTAGAATGTTAAGGAAGTTGTTTGCAATCAGAGGTTATTCTGCTCATCCAAAGTGTGCAAGGCTTAGTCTCAACCACTTAGTATTTTCTTATGACATACAGGTTTTTCTAGAGGGGATCTTCCATCAATCATGCATGTGAAGGATTGTCTAGATAGGTTTGCTCAAAATGTCTGGTCTTAAAGCTAATAATCATAAGACTAATATCTATTTAGGTGGAGTTGCTACTGAAGTAAAATGGCTTATCTTGAGTAGGTCTAGTTTTTCTGAGGGCAAATTTCCTTTTAGATATCTATAGGGCTACCATTGCACTCTTCCAGGCTAACTGTGGATTTCTATGAGACTTTGTTGGGTCAGGTTAGGAAGAAAATTAGTCACTAGACTTCTCATTTTCTATCTTATGCAGACAAGGCACAACTTTTGCACTCTGTTGTTTTTGGTATCCAGAACTTCTGGTGTGCAGGATTGTTGTTGCCAGTTGCATTATCAGAAGAAAATAGTTAAGCTTTGTAGAGCTTTTCCCTAGGGCTATGAGGACGACCATAGGAAAATGATTTTTGTGAGTTGGAATTCCATTTGCAGGGATAAGAAGCAGGGAGGGCTGGGTGTTAAGGAAATTTTAAGCTGGAACAAAGCTCTTTTGGTGAGATGAATTTGGAAATTTCAGGCTGATAGCAGTGTTGTTTGGTGTTGTTGGGTTCAGAGTTATATGCTTGGTCAATCTGATATTTGGACTGTTGATTTGAAGCATGATTCATCAGTTACTTGGAAAGCTGTGATCAGAGTTAGAGATGATCTGATCTCTGCAGCTGGTAGTGTGGATGATGCAAAAAATCTGCTTTCTAGTTGGATGAAAGGGAGTAAGTTGTGTGTTGGTAAGTTCTATTCTTATTTCAGAAACTATAATGATAGAAATGGATGGGCTAATTAGATTTGGGACACTGCTGTCATTCCTAAGCATGCAAATATCTGTTCTTTTGCTATGCAGAGGTCACTCTCAAATGTGGATAACATCAAGACTAGAGGTTTTCAGATTCCTAACATATGTGTTCTATGTACAAGTGTTAAGGAATCTCATACTCATCTGTTCTTTGTTTGTTCTTACTCGAGTAGCATCTGGTCTTCTCTTCTTCTCTGGAATGGACTGTATAGACTTGGTTGAAGTTTAGCTAGGGAGCTTCGATGGATGTGTAGAAAGAATAGGGGGAGATCTTGGTTAAAGAGGAAACTGAGGTGCTCAATTGTTGCTGCAATGTATCACATTTGGCATGAAAGAAATACCACACTGTTTGGGGAGAGGTCCAGGACTGACGCTGAAGTGTGATACCCCACATTTGAGATTGAGAATTGATGAGTGCTTAAACGGATTGATAGCACTACTCATACCAACAAGTTGCAACTTCTTTTCATGGTGCCCATTTACTTAGAAACTCCACAGTTAAGCGTATTTGGCTGGGAGTAGTACAAGGATGGGTGACCTCCTGGGAAAGTTTCCCAGGTGTGCACAAGTGACGCCAAAGTGCACTGAAAAGACCAGTGTTGCTACAGTGGGGTCAGTATACAGCCTGGAGAGCCACATTTGGTGACATTGACCAGCCCGCAAGGGGTTGGAGTGTTAAAAATGGTATGAGAGCAACCCTGCGACCGTGTGCTGAGATGTGATGGTGAAAGACAATTCAGTCACCTAGCAGGGGCTGCATCCTGGGATTGATTGTCAGTGTCTCACATGTGCAACGAGGACGTTGTAGTCCTTTAGTGGGGGTGATTGTAATACCCCACATTGAGATTGAGAATTGATGAGTGCTTAAACGGATTGATAGTACTACTCATACATACAAGTTGCAACTTCTTTTCAAGGTGCCCATTTACTTAGAAACTCCACAGTTAAGTGTTCTTGGCTAGGAGTAGTGCAAGGATGGGTGACCTCCTAGGAAGTTTCCCAGGTATGCACAAGTGAGGCCAAAGTGCACTGAAAAGACCAGTATTGGTACAGCGGGGTCAGTACACAGCCTGAAGAGCCACATTTGGTGACATTGACCAGCCCGCAAGGGGTTGGGGTGTTACATGAAGTCTTGTATCAAATTCAATATGCTGTTAGTGTGCGCATGGTCGATTGTAAGAGTAATGTGGTTATGAGTGAGAGATCTGATTATTTGCTTTGTTAGTTGTTTTATGTTGGTAGGTGGTTGTAGTTGGTTATTCTCTTTGTGAGGGTTAGGTTGTATTCCTTTATTTTCCCCCCTTTTGTAGATGAATAAAGCTCCTAAATCTTACAAAGAAAAAAAGGAAAGATTTTCACATAAATGTTTAAAGAAAGATTTTATAATTCAAAATCACATGATAACTTGTTTACTCATAATCCAAAATCTATTGTACAAATGATCTATCTATTTTTATAAGTCAAAGAGTACTTGTTTATGTATCATAAAAGTAACCTAATTTTGGAAATATTTGAAAGCTTATTACCAACTAAAAATAAAAGTTAAAATATGTTTTATGATTACAACTTTATACATCCAAAGTAATAATGATATTTGTTCTTCATAACAAGATAATTACTCTCAAGAAAACAATGCAACATATAAATTTTTGGGTGATTAATACTGTATCGGACACGCGTTTTGTATGATAATTATGGACTGCTAAGTTATGAAAAGATCATATCGGAAGAGTGTTACTTGTACTCAATCTATAACTTCTAGTGAGATACATTCTTATGTGATAACTTTATGATTCTAAACAATATATCACAAAGAGAGTGAAAAGCAACATTAAGGAATTTGAAAGGGAAACCAAAACTTAGTGAAACTATAACTTCAAAAAGATATGAAGAGAAAAAAATAAAATCAATGATAAAACACTTTTTAAGAAGTTATGAGAACAGGACGTACACTGGAATATGAGAAATGTTCACTGCTTAGAAAGCATGGTAAGAAGCATCTCATTCTATGCATTGGGATGATATATAGATAGCATGTCATGTGTACAATTGTCACATAGCTTTGAAAATGATAAGAAACGACGTTGCCATTATTTTCTCATATAATAAAATCCATACTCTAACTATCTCGATTGCCAACATCAAAGAAACATCGAGAGCATTACTTTTTTTCTAGCCCAAGTATCTATAGCAGTGTTAATATACCTTTGTCCTTGATCTCAACAGATTTTCCTTCTCTTGAATTTCTTCATTTGAATATAAAGGGCACCGTTCAGAGTCTTCATGCAAGAATAACTGCAAACTATAATTAAGTTACATTAAGCTTCATCATCCCTCAAATTCTCACTTTCTCAATATCTAAGTGAAGTCTTTCACGCTCCACAATTTTACAAAGAGCAGTAAAATAGAGGAAAAAGGAAATGATACTGAACTATCGAAATGTTGGAAAAATACTAAATCGGAAGGTTCATTAATGGAGGTCATTTATGTGGAATCGGTGAAGGGTGTCGACTTGAAATGAAAGTATTGGGTAGGGAAAGAGTGAGATGTGAGAAGTGAGAGAGGAAAGGAGAGTGAGAGGTGGGTATAAATTTTCTCATGTGCTGGTGCGATTAAAAAGTGTCATTCGTGGTATGCATTGTCAAAGTTACTTAACGCTTGATATTAGTTACTAATATTTAACGGCTCATATTAAATGAGTTTACATTGCTATAAAAATGTTGTAGTTATGGTAGAGACACTCTTATCTTATTTATGATGTCCCTTCCACTACCATGTATCTCGCTCAATGTGAATCTCCAAAGCTAATATTTCTATTCATGTGCTTTTGGTCGCCCACTATGTTAGATATCCCCTTTATCTTTTTTCATGTGTTAATGACTTTCATATTTCTGCCCAAGCCACACAAATTTATTTATGTGCATGAATGTATTGCAATTGTTATAATTTCTATTGATTATATTTTTATACGATATGTACATGTGGACTTTTGGTGACGAGAAAGTATTTGGGTTTTTTTTTATTGTTTAATTACATTCATTCACAATATTTTTTTGCAAGAATAATTAAAACTTTGTCGTGTTGATTGTCAAATTATCAGAAAGTCGCATGGTAGTGTATTTATACAAAAATGGTGACTATTATGCTTTAACTGAGATGATAGAGGTTTTTTTCTTGCGCCTTTTAGTGTTTACTAGTTTTTTTACCCATGCAACGCATGGGTTTATCTTCTCTAAGAAAGACAAATCTTCTATTGTCATAATCTCAATTTTATTGATCTTTCTTAAAACAACAAAAAACTAAAGTAAAAGAAATTACTTGAACTGTGAGTACGAATAAGATAGATAAAGAACGATACAATATGGTTACATATTAGACATGCTTATAAAATAAATGAGCACAAAACTTAACATAATGAATATTTTTGACATGCAAATTAA
>CAAKMY010093764.1:0-14681 GCA_901111285.1 Corrigiola litoralis | reverse complement strand
GGGTTGCCGGCGGCGGGAGGGAGGTGGGGACGGGGTCGCTGGTGGAGGGGGGTTCGGGGTGGCAGTTTCCGGTAGGTGGCTGGGTGCAAGGAGGTGGGAGAGGAGAGAGAGAGCGGGAGGGGAGAGGAAAGAGGAGGGAATGGATGTGTTACTTTGGGTGTGAGGAGGGTTTCATTTGGGGGGAATGGATGGAGGAAGGTAATGGAGTGAATCAAGAAAAAAATCTCAAACAAACAATCACAAATGGAATCCGTTTCCTAGACCCTAAAAATGGTGAACCAAACACCCCCTTAAGTCCTAGATATCCCTGGGCCCTGAGCTCCTGACAAATATTAGATATTCACTTAGTTTGAAACCTCCAACTATAAGGTTTTCGTGACACCTTCAAAAGCAAACTCCGAAACAGAGAAATTTAGTTGGCACTACGTTCTGAGCTGGAAGAGTCCGATACAGAGCGAGTACTCTGGAAAAGGCCACGCATAGTCTTGCCATAATTCGAAATTAGTACTATGAAGTCAAACAGTCAAACTCAGAACACAAAGAAACTTAGTCGACACTACGTTCTGAGCTAGAGAGTCTGATACTCTGGTCAGAGCGATTACTCTGTATAAGGCCCCATAAGTCTTGCCATAAGTCATACATTGTAATAACTAAGAACAAATAACATGGTGATGTTAGCAACATTTTGATTGGTAGCCGTAATAGGCTAAAACCATCTACCTTCATCTAAAAAAAAGGCCTTTCACTAGTAAGCTAAGACGTAAAAACAGCACAAAGTACATCAGCAGAATACCTATTCTCTTACCCCAACAATTCAAAAGTTTGGTAAAGAAATACAGCATGATACTTCAACTAAATTACTTAACCATCATATTCAGCCTAAGCAAGCAATTAAATTTCACTTCTTGTTTTATCTTCCGAAGTGAAACAAACCCACTATTACCATTCAGTGAGTACTTATAAAGAGGTTACGAAGAAGATAGTACAACAAAAACACTATAACCATTCAGTGAAAACTTATAAAGGGTTGTTTCCAGTAGACCGTTGATCGAAATAGAAGCAACAACTATGAACATAAAAGTAAGAGAGAAAGATCACTGAATCTGCTTTTGGAGGGTTTCAAGTGCGTAGATAAGGTTCAATGTTTTGTGATTACCTAGTTCCTGGGTTCAGTGTCAGCTTGCTCCAAGGAACCACAGAATACAAGAACTAGGGATTGAAATTCTCATGACCTAAGTGCAAAGTACGGGGAGTCCATCGAGAGAGTCCTCGAATCCCCTTCTCCCTACACGAAGATTCGTAGCAATAAGATCATTTACAACCCAAAGCCTAACATTGACGCTTCAGAAGAAACACACAATTCCGATATCTCCCCTAAATAAATGTTTCTTGAACAACCCAAAAGGACAAAGACACCAAGTAACCGGTAGAATGTCAGAACCAGCTAGACAAGACATGTATTGAGGGTAAATGGAATGAGACTAGTAAATCAAACAATGTATGTATGAGCCACTAAAAACCCTACATTAATTGGACTTGGTGACATAATTTAAAAAAAGGTTCAAGTGCAAGATTCGGGTGTGGCTATGTCAGGTTCAATTTATTCTCATCTAGTTTAGCTGTCCATAAATCATACAATATTCAAGTGAAAGATGGATACTAAAGCAAAATGTCATCTTCTGGCACTGCCAAAAGCAAAATGTCGCGCAACTATTCAAGACATCTCCCTGATTTCTGGTTTCAGGAGTATTATTAAGTAACATGATCAACTATAGTCCAATTATTACAACATAAAGTCTAAATAACCTGACAAGGTTAACAGAATATTGGCTTTTAGCCCGAGCACCCTCTACCCTCTACCCTCTACCCTCATCTAACAACAAATGTTTGCACTCCATTCCTAGCAAGTTAGATACACCATGCCAGAATATGTGTAAGAGTCCTCAACCGGAGGCTTGTGATAATAATCATATATATAGGGAGTTCAAGATGTACATAAGTAATTACGTAAACTAACAAACTAATTTACATTATTAGTAACAACACCAAGTAGAGTATACGTAACCAAGTACCAACAAGTCTACTACTACGAAATTGCCTAATTATGAGACGTCTCACATGATGTACATTCATGGGTTATCCCCCAAAAAAAGGACACATAATTGTAGCAGTCTTAAAGCCCGTCTCGTGAATTCGTGATACCGGGCACCCCTATAAATCAAAAGTTTGGTAGGACACGAAAACGACATTACACTAGACTACATACACCATCATAGGCAAGCAATTAATGTTTCAATTCTAGGTCTACCTCTAGAAGTATAACACAAAATCTTATAACGAAAACCGTCTAATATTATGATAAAAGTAGACGAGCTCCCTGCAAGCTAAATCAACACTAGCTTCCTACAAGCCCAAATTAAAATCAAAGATATACGTTCCTTTGTTGGGTCAGCATGGCTCCGTCTACTTTTACTAAGACTTTCTAGAAGTATAATGCTTTATTAATAAACACACTATCACCACACATTACATAGTGAATATTTACATGAACAGTAAAAAAATATAAACTCATAAAAAGTAAGAAAGTAAGTATACTTAATATCCTTCTGTAGCTTTTCAAGTTCAGTAACAAAAGCTGAATATTTTGTGATCATGACCTCCTTGCTGGGTTCATCACTAGCGATTATCTGCACACATAAAACGAAATAAGGGGAAATTTAAAGCAAGAATGATGGTAAAAATGGTGGGGTCAGATTAGTAAATATGGAAAATGAAGAAATTACCTTAAAAGGAGTGGAAGTGAATATGAGAATTGCAAAGCAAAGGGCTGCATGACGGTCCATTTTTCTGATCACAGTGGAGTGTGGAAACTGCAACTTCACCTCACTGTGCTGTGAAAACCTAGAACTACACACTTTTCTACTGCTCCTCCTCTTTTACTGTTCCGCTAAGGGTCGCCCTTAAAATTGATTAAGTCGCTTTCAAAAGTAGATATTTTCTCATATTTTTTTCCAAATGGTCTTGTTAAGATGAGAAGTTATTTACTTTTTAGGGTGATCTAATCAATTTTAAGGGCGACCCTTAATAACTCTCTTCTTTTATAGCAACCAGTTTTTGATCCCGTTAAATTTAGAAAATTATGTCATAGTACTTTTTAACGAACATCGTTTTTGATATTTTAAGGTTATATTTCTTTTACATTTTTTCTGAATTTTTTTCATGAAGAAAAATAAATATAGTCTTATTACAGATATGGGGCAATCATATCTCGGGGCTTTGATAGTTCTATATTTGTAATGGGGATTCTTTTGCATATATCGGTCGTGGTCAATCTATTTTGGGATCGTGTTACTCTTTATTTTGTAAAGGGTAATTGCGTCGATTTAGGAACTCTATTACTTTTGTGGTTGTGCCTTTGTGAAAGAAGAGCCAACACCGGTATATTGGGAAACTTTTCCATCACGGATATAGAGAAGTACTCCGTAATATGTAAGCAACTAGTTGTTGCCTACTTGTTGGAATGCGTGCACAACATCCGTGCCTTCAAATGTAATTATTTAACCACAAATCCTTATAAAAGAGCATCTATTCGAGCTCCCAACAAGCCTAAGTCAAGTCAGAGATTATATTCTTTTATTAGATTAGCATGTCTCTGTTTACTTTTATGATAAAAATACACGGTCTCTCCCAAAAAATTCTGCTATTTTACTATAATTGGGTTTTTTTTAGCGACAATAATTGTTTCTCTCGATGACAATATTAAAATCATTATACAAAGAACAAAAAAAATAGGTTTACACACGGAATTGTGTATTCTTGGTCACTTTTACATATTTGAGAGCATTAAAATTTGACCGAAAAATGTCGTTTTGGTAGACTATAACCCACACCTAACCTCAATTAGGACTTCAATTCCAAATTTAATTTTTTTTTTTTGGTTAACAAGACGAGGGATAAACCCTAAACAACAGCAATAAAAAATAAAGTACAACTAAATCGGCACCACCCGGGGCCACGCAACTCCCATGACATCTTGTTCCATGAGGAACGAGAGACCATGGGGAGGCTACAAGAAAGTATCTAGGTGATGCAATTGCTCAATAGCCAGATTTGTCAAGCAGTCCGCGCAGCTATTCCCCTCACGATACACATGAGCGATCCTAACTTCCTACGTAGTCTCCCTTAGAAGCCTTTTATATTTGTTCACAAGGTGAAAATGCGCCCACTGACCTCTATTATCCGAATTCATTAATTTCACCACTACCATGGATTCTGATTGAACTACAAGCTTGTCCACTCCAGCTTCCTTTGCCACAAGTAGACCTCTGCGCAAAGCAGCTAACTCCGCCCTCATTGACGTACCAAGACCAAGTTTTTTCGTAAACGCTACCACAAAACCACCCTTCCAATCACGAACAATACCCCCTGCCCCAGACAGCCCTGGATTACCCCTGGCCGCCCCGTCCACGTTAAGAACCCACCACCCCATTGGAGGTGACTCCCACCTCACGAACAGCTCTTGACTTCTCCAAACTCTTTGGCCAAACAATGAAGAATCCTTGGCGAGAGCTTTATTCCAAATTTAATGAGAGTTAGTAGAAGGCTTTTAGGATATAGAATGAATTGTTGGATGAGAAACATGGCACAAAATAGCCCAAGCCCATACCATGACAATTTAAGAAGGATAGGATACATTATAGTTTTTCACAAATTATTAGAAAAGACCGTCTATTTTTATGATAAAAGTAGACCATCTTTTTCCTAGGTAAATTTTCTTAATCTTTCTATAAGACCAAATTAGTTGTAGATTTATACTCCGTATGCCTTTATTGGACCAGCATGGCTTGGTCTACTTTTATAATAAAAATAGACGTTCTCTCCCAAAACTAGCTGTTTTTTTTTTTTTTCCTTTATTACTAGCGGTCTTAACTAACTAAACAACAAAGCAAGCTTAACTTAATATAAATCCAAGAACGTCAGCTGCTCTGGCTGATGTAGCTAGCATATGAGCTTCCTTGACCATATCAATCCCTGTCTACCTTGATTATTCGATAGAACTCCAATTACTAACGAACGTTGCCAATATCTAAGCATAGCCAATTTAGTGTAATCGATTCATCCATGCGCATCTGCGAAAATTGTGACATGTACTGTAGTAATTAGCCCCTTTGAAAGCGCCCTATCTGATCCCACCCAAAGCTTTTGCCTCAGCAGCAAGGCTATCATTACTAAGTCAACAATAACCCCTCCTATATTTCATTTCCTGAACGTACTCCATGCAACCCATGCAGCAGCCGAACGAGATTGACTGAATTCCATGATCCATCAACCTGGATCACAACACTTCCGTTGATAGTATGGCTCAAAGTCTGATCGACTTTTGCCTACACTAGTTGCGACAAAACCCGGAGGGTAGCCGGCCTGTATGGTGATCAATCTGTGTGGAAATCATAGAGCTTCTATATAGAGGCAACATCCCACATGAATTAATTGGTTCGTACTTGCATTAAAATTGGCAATAGCAAACTAGTAATCGCTCTATCAGGGATTATCTCTCCCATCTTCACGTAGCAAACAAGTAACTCAGTATCATAATCAACCTTAGGATAAAAAAAAAAGTATCATAATCAACCCCTAAAACGAAATCATGTCCATGAGAAAACTATCATTAAAAGCGCGCATGTCTATGATCTGTCTATGCCAATGCAATTTTCCGAATTCAGAATGAACGCTTCATACATGCAATTAAGTGGTGCATTGTTGCATACACAACTTGTCATCCGAGAAGAAAATAAATGACCGGTCCAGAGGTGACCTCCAAGTTCCAAGTATTAAAGCAGCGCCTAGCTATACTTTTTCTGCTTTCCTCAGTTGGCGTTTAGCCCTTCGTTTAAAAACACGCGACAAGCACATCCTTCAACATCTGAAACAAACTGCGATCAGAAGCACCACAGCAATATATCTGACCAGATAATGACCTGACTTAAAACATAATTGGAGCAGATAAGAAAAACTACTGTAAGAAATACATCAACGAGCCACTTACTCAGAACAACCTTTTGCAGTTTCAAGTTAGTAATTCTTCTCTACTTCTTGGAGTCCAAACCTTCATTCAATTAGTACGTGGAACATTTTGGCTCTCACCAACAGTTTGACAGCTCCCAGAACACCCATACAACTCATCCGCTGATCTTCATCCTCGACTCCTCGTCACGGATAGATTACTGAGATTCGGGGCCAAGAAGATTCTGCTTCCTCAGGCATTTTCTAGGTAAAACACTCAAACGGTTGATTTGATTATTTCACAGTCCAAACACCCACCTACAAGAATACAACGAAGAAAGAAACATGCGACTTGAGTAAATTTCTCATCTCGTTTGAATGGGAGCTAATGATATCACATCTCTAACCCAAACCTATACAATACAAGCATAATAATAATTTTGGTTTCTTAGTAATAGAGTATATGTTAACATATATTTTGTATTACTTAGTATGACAACAGCTATATGGTCATTCCTCATGGCATGCATCTACATCTTACGTGATTTTTCTATAACACAAAAATACTAACCATCTTCGACATGAGGAAGAAAATAGAGTCCAAAAGAGTATGGAAAATTTCTTTAAATATTGGGGAATATTTACAAGAAGGTTCTCATGTGGACACTTTATCAAGGCAGTACAAAAAAACTTTTGTTATCTCTACTGTATCAAGAGTGAGGTTTTCCTGTATAAGGAGCTCCATGAACGGAAACATATACAAACCACTTCTGTTAAACGGTAAGGAAAACTAATCCCCATATCAACATCTGAGCCACCAAAAGCTAAAACTACCCTGGATTATCACAACCACCCGAAACGATAAAACCCACACACTCCTACCATATTCAAAGAATGTTATATTTCATTTCCAGTAACCTTCATTTTCACAGTCATCTCTATCAGGCTTAACCAAGCAATCGACCGAGCTCCTAAGCAAAGCTCTCGAAAGAGACTTGGGTTTGCAAAGTGAGATCAGGCTTCCCACTCGAAGCATTTGCTAATCCTTGAAGTAGTTTCATGACATGATTTGTGTCATTCAAGTAGTACTTTGCCTTGCTCGGTTTCTGACCAACCGTGCAAGCAAAAATCTCAGGAGGGACTGTCAAAGATGAGCAAGACACTTTGCTTGAAATACTTTCGAACATGTCCTCATCTGACCGATCATCCCCTATGCACAAGAGAAAGTCAGGTGCCTTCCCATTACTCGACAATTCTGACAGTACCTTCTCTGCTACTAGCCCTTTGCTAACACCCTGCAAGTTTCAAGCAATCTAATGTTATCTTAAAGATCAAAATTGTTGGAGAGCAAACTACGACTGACAAGGCGACTACTACTCGGTTTTCAAGTAGTGGAAAGATATATATTGGGAGGGCATATCTTATTTCTACAAATGACACAGAACAGATAATTAAAGATCCAGCGTATGGTAAAATCTCTGCATACCTGAGGCTTAACTTCGACAATGTTGTGTCCCCTGCTAACAACAACAGGCTCATTAGCAAGGACATTTTCGAGATGATCTAGCAGTTCTTTGGCCTGACAAGAGCCAAAATCAGGGTCAGCATCCTGATGATGCCATACTATGGCACTCTCCTTGCTCTCAATGTAGGACCCATCTGTTGCCTCTGTATATTGCTGCATCACAGGCTCTGCCATTCTTTTCCAGTCATTATCAGCAGTTATGGGGCTAATTTCCCAATCAAGGTTCTGGTTCCACCTACAAAACAATCAAAGAGGATTTATTGGCACAGAAGTCCAGTTTATGTGACGAATAGCAGATAAAAATTCATAATCCAGCAAGAGTTTATGTTATAGATGGATTTTCCCCTTCCAATAAGGGATAGGCCAATGAAGATGATGAACGATAGAATTAAGATGTCACAAGAAATAGAATCAGTTATAGGTGAGGCAGAATGCAAAAGCCAACCAGCATACCTCAAGAAGTACCCATGCTCAGCAGCTATTCCTAACTTTTCACAAGGGGAGAACCATTCACCCAGAGAATCACGCCCCCTGCCACTAACAATAAAAACAGAGTTCTTTGGGTCACTACAAATGGTGTTCAGGAGCGATATCAGTTCTTGACTAGGAGTTTTGACAATAGACATATCAGACACAATGGTTCCATCGTAATCTAAAAATATTGCCCTGCTCTTTGTCTTCTTATAAGAAGAAACAATATAGTCCACAGAGAGCTTTCTAAAGGATGGGGAGAGTGCAACCACCCTAAAACTCAGCCCAAATCCGATTCCCCAGCAGCGTTTGCTATAGTGATCCTTACAAGCCCGCTCCAAATCCTGCATAAAACTACGAGACCAGTATGCCACATCATGAGAGCTGACATAACGGTAATGCTTCTCGTGCCTCAGTTGCTTCTCTAGTTCAGCCATACTAATGGCCGTCTTTAATGCGTCTGAAACGGCTTCAATATTCCAGGGGTTAACCCTAATGGCACCGCTTAAAGATGGGGAGCAACCAATGAACTCGGAGACAACTAACATACTAGAACGGGGTTTATCAGGGGACGCTGCCATCGCTAGATCCAATTCTGGAGATCCTTGCCTGCAGATGATGTACTTATATGGAATTAGGTTCATTCCGTCCCTCACAGCATTAACAATGCAACATTCTGCCATTGCATAATAGGCAGTTTTCTCAAATAAAGGTACAGGACGATCAATCAAAATCACAGGTTCGTATCCTGGACGACCATATTTACTATTTATCCTCTCCGTGATCTTGTATGTTTCTGATTTTGCTTCCTGCACATCCTTCCCTGTACTTCTTGCAGGATTCACTATTTGTACCAGGACCAGTTTGCCCTGCAATTGAGGATGTTGCTGCAGAAGATGTTCCACAGCTAGCAACTTGAGACTGATGCCCTTAAATATATCCATGTCATCAACGCCAATAATCAACTTTTTCCCCTCAAACTGCTTTTGGATCTCTTTGACCTTTATAGATGCAGAAGGATGGTTCATTGCAGCTTCAAGACGACGCAGGTGAACCCCCACCGGCAATATCTTAACATAAACCGTTCGACCAAAGTAATCGATACCAAGATATCCCCGCTTGGATTCATAGTCCAAGCCAAGCAGTCTGCTACAACAAGAGAGAAAATGTCGAGCATAATCGAATGTGTGAAAGCCAACTAGGTCTGAGTTGAGGAACGCTTTCAGAATTTCCTCTCTTACTGGCAACGTCCTGTAAATTTCTGATGATGGAAATGGACTATGTAGAAAGAATCCCAACTTAACCCTGTAAAAACGCCTTCTTAAGAATGTGGGTAGCAGCATAAGATGATAGTCATGAACCCAGACAAGATCATCCTCAGGGTTTAATACCTCCACAACCTTATCAGCAAACTTTTTGTTAGCAGAAACATAGGCTTGCCATAGCCCTCGATCAAAACGAGACCCGTGATCTGGGGACATAGGCAGCATATAATGGAATAGAGGCCACAGATATTGCTTGCAGAACCCATGGTAGAACTTCTTCTGCAGATCTGGAGGGAGAAACGTAGGCACACAACGAAAATCTTCAAGCAATTTTTGGGCAACTTCTTCTTGCTCAGAGGGATCCACATCTACCTTCAAGGATCCAACATACAGAACCTCCGTTTCAGGAGAAAACCCATCCTTTAAATGTAAATAAAGTGAATCTTCATCCAGACTTAAGCTCCATATACCAGACTTAGGGTCCCTGTGAGCATTTACAGGGAGAAAATTTGCCACTATGATTTTTCTTTCAATATATGCAGAAGAGGAAGCATCCGAGTCTGTATCAGGTATGACACCAGGGACGGTCATCACCCGTGGCAGGATTCTGGGAGTTTGAGGTATATCCAACAACCCTCCAGCTGAAGCTGCTAAGTCCATGAAGCTCGTACACGACCTTGATGCCATGACTGCAAAAATGTGATCAGAGAACATAAGTCTCAGTAATTAGAAAGACGCCATCCTACAAACACACAAGCCTGATGCATGTGCACTGCAGGAATTTCACCAGGATACGTTCCAAAGATTGTGAGAAACAAACTACAGTTTCAAAAAAAAAAACAGAAAAGACAAAGAAAACTTCAGATACAAAGAAATTAGAGAATGTCTGTTGAAGTCATGAGAATATGAGATAGAGTGTACACCCCTCAAGGTAGAAATTGCTACTCAGAGTCATCATCTTAAACCAACAGGTACAGTAAAATCTAAAATCATACTCATCAGCCTCTGTATACACGGAAAGCAAAATATCCTTTCATGATATGAAACTAAATTACCAATTCTATACTGTTCCGCGTCAAGAAATTTCAAATTAGAATAACTCCATAACACAATTTCGGTCAGAAAGCATCTTACAACTGACAAAGAGAGAGCAAGTGTTCGGTGAAGGGGGGGGGGGGTCACCTACAAGAAGTGGTTAAGACAAGCCAGTTAAGAGAAAACAAGTATCAACATTACTTCTGCCAGTTCATTTTAAAGCATATTCAAGTCCATCAGAAACATCTACAGGCAAGGAGCAAAGTGCTACAACTCTTATTAGCACCATAAAACAGACTGATAGATGCCAGTGGGCGTAAAATGATACCTTCCAAGAATAGTTATTCACAGAAATGACATCTGCTAAGATTATGTTAAAAGAATTCCATAAAGTGATATTTATAATCAACGAACGCAAAAAAGGACACTTTTAGTAGCCAACCACAAAAGAAGTAAAGAACTCATAAAATCTGAAATGCAATAAGTCCAAAAGAAACAACTCGATTTTCAGAAAAGCAGATGTAATTTGAAAAATCTAAACAAAAAAATTGCAACGAAAAACTTGTCATTAATTTTAACGGTTCGACACAAGCCCACAATTTCATCAAATCACAGCAAAGAAACCTTTGACATTAACATCAACATGACAAATTAACAGCCAAGTAGTGAAACCAGATCTATGCACGACGAATGGTTTTATATATTTTCTGACAAAAAAAAAAAAGTAAGGAATCACATTGACATGAGAGGGATTTCAAAAGAAGCAGAAAAAAAAAAAAAAAACATATGGCTTGTCCAATATTACAAAGCAAGAAGCATTATAAAGTATTCTCATCAACGTCTGAATCAGATAAAAATCAGTAAAGTAACAAGTGGAAAGTAAGAAATTGAGAAAAAATAAACATGAATTTCAAAATGCTTAGTCTAGAGATAAAATAAACAGATGCAGTGAAAAGTAAGAAATTGAGAAAAAATAAACATGAATTCCAAAATGCTTAGTATAGAGATAAAATAAACAGATGCAGGCATGCAGTAAAGCTTTACAACATAAAAAAGCACAGGCCTAATAGACTGTTTCAGACTAATGCCTCATATCATCTGCCAAGACCCCCTCCCCAGTACATTTTACAAGATCCAGTTCAAGAAGAGATACCTCAAATATAGGCTAAGACAAGGATTGAGTTTGTGAAATCTCGAAAATGAAATACAAAGGCGTTCTTCCAAATCATACAATCCCAATTTATAACCCCTTAAATCTTCCCGTACATACCATAAACAACCATTTTTTCCATCTTAAAACATTTAATCACCTACCCTTCATCCTTATCTCGAGTTGTCCGTTACGATTAGACCGTTACACAGACCACATTCCTTATATGAACACAATGAGAGACTTCTAGACTTCACTCCTATCTTGGATAGGATTCATACAAAAGCTCAGTTAGTGAACTAGTTGCGCACATGAAACTTATTTCAAACTAGACACATGTCTGCTCTCCACAACATATAGCATTGATTTGGTCTTGCATCACATCTCAACCTGGTAACAAGTCCTCATTTGCTCCAATTTAAATATACAACTAATTTCCACATAGATATTATCATAAAACCCGACAAGCTATCCATTAGCATGAACAGAAAATCTGTTCACAATCTTCTCATAAAATAAAGGCAATAGTGCATCCAAATATATATTTTTTGTTTAACAAATCAAATACAAGGAACCATCTTCGACAACCGAAAGGGCAAGTCCCACACTACTGCCCCCCCCCCTAAAAAAAAAAGAAAGAAAGAAAACTTATCATATTTACTTTAGGCACACAACATTCGAAAAATCATTTCTCACTCGATATAAATCTCTCAAAAAAATTTAGCTGAAAATCAATGTTTCTAATATTGGCCATTTGTTGACACAGTAAAGCTTTTCAAACTCTCTCAGCCCTTCACCTAACACAAGAGTTTTTTTTGGTACAAACCTAACACAAGAGTTAACAAAAAGGTAAACTAACAAGTTACTGTAATAAATATTAGACATTGCTACTCAAACATTTCTTTTCAAAATATATGTCATCATTACATAAGATATCTAGATATCATATTGAAGCTTGGTCATCTTTTCTCCCTATACCAGCCAAGAAAAGGGCTGCTTTACCTTGCAACGAAAAACTAACACAGCAAGAAAACAGTAAAGTAACAAAGACCAAATAAAAATGTCATCATTACTTTATAAAAATGCCACACAGCATCCAAAATCGGATTTTAATTAAGTTCTTTATCCTCCCTACCTAAAACCCAAAAAAAAAAAAGAAAAAAAAATAAACCCATATTTTCCTTGCTCAAATTATTATTTGTTTCACATTTATCCCATTAAAAAAAGCACAAATAATTAAAGGCGACTAGCCCGGGTCATAAATTGAGTTAAAGTAGTCGCTATTCATTAATAATGTAATAAAAAGCGACCGCTTTAAATCAAAAATCGACTACTACTTACTAGTTACTAGTGTTTTAAATTAGACGTTCTCATACAAGACTTCGATAAATGAAAATAAAAATAAAAACATAGTTTTTTATTTTTTGTTGTTTTGGCCTAACTATGTCAATCTTTATCCACTTCAGAAAACCACATAGTGGTCCTACAAAGAAGGGCCTTGAGAGTTGAGACTAAAACAAACAAAACAAAATGACAAACTGCCAGCTCATCATAAAAAAATTCCTTAATTCAAGCATTCAACTCTTCTACCATTGTTGATTAACACCTCCACACTTCTACAACATATCATCTACATATAACACATAAACCCCAGAAAAACTACAACATATGTAACACATGATATTGATATAAGACATAACCCATGATCCAAAACACTTTGAAACCATCAAAAATGCATGAAAAAAGACTAAAACAAAAAAAAAATGGGGTTGGTTTGTACCTGAAAATGATCCAAAAAAGGAGCTTGAAAGAGCTGTAGTAAATGATACAAGTTGTTACCTTTCATCAATGACTATATGAAATATAAGATGATGGTCACAAAGATTGAACCTTTTTAATGAACAAGAAATGACTAGGGTGATTATGATTACAAAGATTGTTGTTGTTGTTAATAAGGTGAGAAGACAAGGAGACAAGGGGTTCAGAGAAAGTGAAGATCTTTGTTAAGTAATCATATGTCATGTACTTATAGTCTTAGATAGACACATAATACTATGGATATATCATATATATGTATGTAACATAATATAACAAAGATTTTAGAAATATAATGGGGTTTGCTTAGAGATATATGTGGATATGTTATTTATTTGAGAAAATGTATTATTGGTTTATCAAGTATCAAAAAGGAGAAAACTTTAGGATAAAGATTGGAAATAGAGAGATACATAGAGAGGGACATAAATAGGGGGATAAGTGTGGAATGTGGAGTATTTATATATTTGCGAGGTTGAAAGTGTGTTAGGTTGAAAACCGGTGTGGAGTGGAGTTTCAAGGGTTTTTGTTTTTTTGTTTTGTTTGGTTTTTTTAGAGTTTTTGTTTTTAGTTATGCAAATACAACAAAATATATCATATGTTCTTAGAGAATGAAAGGGAAAGACTATATTGTTGTTGGTAAAATATCTTATAAGTTGATCAAGCTCCTCACAATATCACAATGTGGGACAATGTGGAACTCTATTAAGCATTATGAATGGCAGAATTTTATTTAGAGTTCTTTCCTTGGTACCTCAACTAAAAATGATTTACTCTCACATTAACCATGGAAGAATTTAATAAATTTTTTTTTTTTGGAAGTTTAAGTTTTTATGATGATTATTCTCATATTTTTACTACATATAAAGCTAAGAATTTGGAGTATTATTTAGGAACCTTTGGTCATATTAGAACTTTTTAAACATTGAAAGAAGTCTTACAAATTAAGTTCTTATAAGCATTTATGGAAATTCACCTTGCGCGCTAATTCTCTACATGTTGCATACAACTTAATTTTACATTTTTATAAGCATAATTCCGAAAATAAGTAAATTTATCTTAGAATTGTCTATATTATAAAAAAAAAATAGAAAGGTTCAAACAATGCGCAAAGTTTCCGAAAAATTGTAAAAAACATAAGAAAAGTTCAAAAAAAATAAGATAAGTTAGATAAACATAAATAAAAAGAAAAGAAGTTAAGACACCCTTTTCTATTTATCGAGGTTTTACACACACCGCTTGTCAAGAAATGCGTACAAATAAATATTACAATTTTTATATTGTTTTCCCAAAATAAAAGAAAAATATTTACATATCGTTACAATTTTTACACACGCAATTGACTCCTTCACTCCCCCCCACCTTCGAACCTCCTCCCTTCGACTTATCTCCCCCCCCCCCTCCCCACGCCCGCCCA
>CAAKMY010093741.1:0-20382 GCA_901111285.1 Corrigiola litoralis | reverse complement strand
AAAAAAAGGGGGGGGGGGGGAAGGGTCGTGCCTATATGTTTCAGAAAATGGGCAGTTGTACATTTGTGGAATGCAGTGGCAGTTAACAAAGGGAAATAATAGGTTATGGCATGAAAAGAGAAGTGCTCAAAAACAGAAACTCAAAAACACAAATATATATATCCGACAATACTGAGCCCCAAACATCTGCTTTGTCACTACCTACATAAGTCTAAGCAGATTTGTTCTAACAGAATTAATCAGACATGTCAAGGACCTTGTCAATGGCCAACAGAATAAGAATGATCCTTCAACATTGGTCCATAAAATTTATAGAGATAATGATGTAAATACCCTTGTTAGTTCTCGAGTGAAGAGTTCAGAAACTTCCAGCGTCATCTCAGCAGGAATTACATGAGGGTCATCCCACTATCAAGAATCAGAAGAGTCCAATGGTTACTGATATAATAAATATCGATGTCTACATTAAACGGATAGTAATTGATTCAAACTCACCTTGTATTTTATCAGTTCACCATCTGGACTATCCGGTCGATCCACCAGCCCAATTCTTTTCGTCAACGCTGTAAGTCCTAACTTTGAATTTCTTGGGCTAATTACCATCTCTCTAGCAATCTGAAAATATTGCATTCAATACAGCATTTCAAATTTGAATGCTTAAAAAACCTGGTATTTTAAGTATTCATGTCCAATTCAAAAGAATTCTGAACATGGCTATATCTCTCAATAACTAGTTATTCACATAGGAGATCACTCTACATCAAGTACAAAGCACATGATAAAGTGGAATACAACCTAGAGAGTGTTACCAGCATTTGAAGACCATTAAGTCAATGAATAATGCAGCAGAAACATAATGATTGACATATTCCCTAATTGGTTTCCACAAACCAATAGAAATCAATAGGGGAAGTTTTGGGACAATTATGATTTTGATCCAGTGGTGAATCAGGTGGTGAGACGGCTGGATGGTTGGAAAAGAGCCCACTTTTCATTGGGTGGACGTATCACCTTAATGGTCTTACCTTTCTTCTTTGCGATTTATCTTTCATTATTTAACTTCCAGTGGGAGAGGCTCAGTGATTGGAGAAGATCATAAGAGATTTTGATTGGTCTGAAACAGGCGATAGTTGGAAAGATCATCTTGTTAATTCGGATCTTGTGCGTCGTCCAAACGGTGAAGGGGGCTTGGGTTTCAGTCACATGATTTCCTTTGGCATTTGCCACTAGAACCATCTTTCTTGACATTTGGATTTTTTGTCAGACACTACCTTTATTTTAGGTCACTTTGCGAGAAACTACCTTTAAACTCGTTTATGGTGAGACACTACCTTTAAAGTGATTTTTTTTGTGAAATACTACCATTTGACAGCTCAAGTTAGATTAGTTTGTTTTTCCGTCCATCCGTGCACTGCACGGTGGGAAGCTAATACACACCAATTATTTTTTATTTATTTCCCTCCATCTCCTTAAACCCCTTTCCCTCCTAACATCAAAGTAACATTTACTCACCCCACACACCTTCCCCTTACTTCTCTATTGGACCACTGATATGCATCATCAGTCATCACTACAATTCTTCATTTCCTTTTTCTCTCTCCATTGAACATTCAAAGATTCTCTATTGTCCAACAGAGTAACAACATCAAAAGGACAATAATTTTACTTGGTAAAGACGGCGCAAGTGAGAATAAAATTGACTCTCTCTATTGTTCTTATGCACTTTTTTTTTTTGCTTCCTTTACTTGTGAATTCAATGTATTTGTTCCATTATTTGAATCCCTAATTAAAAATTACATGTTATATATCTCAATCAATGCTTGTAACAAAACCTAATTAAAAGTTAATACTTGATTTAATTGGTTAATTAAAAATTGTTACATTTTGTGAAATAAAATTAATAATTAGTCGGTGGCTGGATTGTTAATAAATTATTTGCTAATCGGATGTTTATATATCAATATAACAGTAGTTGATATATGACAACATTGTTTAATCATTCCATGTGCATTGCTTATAATTGATTGATATCATTGTATATGTTGCAGTATATAATAATGGATGCGGACTTGAGGATCTTTCATGGGAGTATATTTTTTAACATTAAATAGAAAGACAAAATATGATGGTGGGATATTGCAATTATGTCCAAACTTTAGAAATGTGCGTTACTCTAATTTGTGTAACTATATTAAGGATCATTTGTAGTACAATGAGGAGGTTGGGGTAATTTGTTGTAGGACTCATGGTTTAAGCTTGTTTAATGGGAGGAAGGAGCTTAAGGAAGACAATAATACCATTTATCAATTGATGACTTCTAAGGACAAACAATTTTCAAACTTTGGGGAAAAGGGAGGGAAATAAAGGGATCAATAGGTTAGCAGCAGGGTGGGAAGTGAAGGGAAAAAGGGCGTTAGTTTAAGTGGATATGGAGAGAAAATGTGTTAAGAGGTTAAGGGGGTTTAATAGATGGAGGGGGAAAAAAATAGTTGTTGTGTTATAGCTTTCCCGAGTAGTGCACGAATGGACGAAAATTTTTTTATTTTATTTTTGGTATAAGGATGGACGGAAAAGCTAACTAATGTAACTAAAACCGTCAAATGGTAGTGTTTCACCAAAAAAAATTCTTTAAAGGTAGTGTTTCACAATAAACGAGTTTAAAGGTAGTTCTTCGCAAAGTGGCCTAAAATAAAGGTAGTGTCTGACAAAAAATCCATCTAATTTAGGCCCTTTTCAGCCTTAAGTTCGGTATTTAATGACATTTGGAAATCTAAAGCTCTGATTAAGGTGCAGGCTTTTTGCAAGACTATGGTGTTGGGATAATTTACCATTAGTGATGTTCTTCAACGATGTCGACCAGGATATGCGCTGTTTGGAAAAGTAAGAAGTACGGTTCAGATCTATTCCTCCATTGTGAGTTTGTGTGTTCCTTGTAATTGAAGTTGACGACAATTTGCTGTGGATGTGTCGTGGTACTAGATCAGACTTTATACAAACGCAATTTGCATGCTTGATGTGGAGTACATAAGGAAAGTTGCTTTGGAGCTGTGCAACTAGGTCCTTGTCTGGTGAAATAGGATTAAGCAAATTCACAAATATTTTCCAGTTTCTATATCCGATGGAGCCAAAGATTCAATGTTCTTTTGGCTTTGGGATACAATGCGCTAAATCAAAATGCCTCTTAAAACCCTTTTTTCTTTAATTCCATGAAGGTGAAGATGGTGGTTCCGTTTTCGCTTTGGGTCAATTGGAAACAGCCTCTTTACAATAGCTCTTTGTTATCACAATTCACAAGGGTAAGGTTTGCTTTTCATCCGACACCCTCTTACCCCGCCTATTGCGGGAGAGTCTTTGAGGGCACACGGGTATTAAAATGATGATGATAACGAATATTTTGCAGTGACATTCATTTTTTGGATTTTGGCGATAGATAGCACAAACTTATACCATAGACCTGGGGGTATATGCATTTCATGCCCCCTTGTCTAAATAATTTGCACATATAACTTAGGGAAACATGCACTTTTAATGCTTTGCACATATGCAATAAAATATTTGCACATAGATGAGCTTAATACACAATAACTAAAATGCACATACAGTTCTAATGATTTGCACATTGGTTTGCCTTTGGGCTAAGGCAGTGGTGCTTTTAAGGATATCCCAATTACCAATCTTCATAGGAACTGAGACTTGTATTCTTAAATCTAGGAGGACTCCTTGTCATCTATATTTCACAGGTTTAAATGAAAGCAATGTTTTTCTATTAAAACAAAAATTAAAATTTTGAACGTCATCTTGACTAGAGCGCCAGACCATTAGGGCCTTTTGAGGAAGCAGTACGCTAAACGGCCACTTATCTCATAACATACTATACCATACAACACCAATTATCAAAATAAGTACCAATAAGCACCAACCTTTGTTATCTTTTCCAGGTCATCTTTTCCTCCATCAGTTACGTCATCACCAAAAACAATGCGCTCCGCACAGCGGCCGCCATGTGCTACAACCATTTGCATCATCATATAACCAAATGTTGTATACCCTTGGTCAACCATATCTTCTCTGGGGTAAAACACGGATATGGCCGTTTCCTGTCCCATTCCATGTGCATTATGTCAGAGAACAATTACTTCAAAGCTCAAAATTGCAAAAAAAAAAAAAAAATTACTATTTCATGACTCAACTCCTACCTTACCACCAGGCAGCAGCTGAGAAAATGCATGCCAATCATATCTTGGGAACAGATGAGCTAACACTATGTGTCCAGCTTCATGCACAGCTAGCAGTCTCTTCTTTTCGAGTGCCACCTGTAACATATGCATGCAAGCTTAGCAATCAGCAAAGATCTTCAAACACTACTAAGAAATAACCGTATGGTTGAAACATACACTTTGTTCGATTTTCTGTTGCTCCTCCTCTGTCAGTAGGACACCCATACCTTCAAGCAATTGCTTATCTAAGACATCAACAATGTCTTGTTGGAAAATCTTAGAGTGCCCTTTCCTCACCTGTATGCCATTTCAAAGCGGCAATTAAAAGAGAGAGGGAGAGAGGGAGAGGGAGATACTGTTTCATTTAGCAATCCCATACTCATTGTAGCAGCCACAGGCTATGATGCTCGGACACGGCACTTTCACCCACTGTAATCGTGTCGCCACGACATGGGTACCAACACAGGATACGTGTCGTTGGCAGGAAGTAAATCTGACACTGTTTTGGTTTTTATTTTTTTTGGTTGCTGGGAAGCTAGCACAATGAATTAAAATAGACATTCTATTCTAAATTAAAATTAGACAAGGTCACCAATTGAGTTAAAGTGGTCACTTTTAATAAATATTGTGATAAAAGTTACCGCTTTAAACCAGAAGGTGACCAGTTTAAGGCCGTTTAAGTTACCTTAAAACTAGATGGTCTCATATAGGACTTTCAGGATAGTTAATAGGAGTACTAATTAGAAGCTAGTTGGTAGGGGTTAAGAACAAACTAATAAATGCATAACAGCTTTTTGGTTTTGTTTTTTTTTTTGACAAAGGTTAGGGTAAGATTTGACCGTGTTCAATATTAAAATTCGGATAATTTTACCGTGTCCAAAACTAAACATATCCGTAGTTTGACTGTGTTTCCTTATCTTTGATTTTAAAATTTAATGCGTTGATACGCGGATTCTAGTATGTGTCGGACACATGTTCCCATGTCTGAGCATCATAGGCGACAGATAATCAAAAGTTATCTAGAAGCCAAACGATAGAAAAAAAGAAACAGAAAAATGAATTCAACAATTTTGAGGTAATGCAGTCAACCAAGTTTATTCAAGGAAACAGCTAAAGAGATAACTATGTGACAAGTTTGGATTTCCAGAAAAAAAAAAAAAAAAATCGAAAAACGTAATGCAGAAAAGATCACCAAACTAACAATCAAGCATTTCAACGGTATGATATTCATGATACAATCATTGTCAGTACCGAGAAATTCATTTTTTTAGACAGGAAAGGGTTGTTCCACCTGAATTGGAGAGAGAGAGAGAAGCAGGTTTTATTCCAACTCTATCTGAGCATTACAGCGGGTTTTGTCGATCTTTAACTCCAATCTTTCGAACCAAAATGAGAAAGAGAAAGGAAAGAAATTTTTTTCCAGTCTGTCTCATAACCTACCTCATATAATGATATCAGTTAACCAAATCTATCACATGCTTCATTATGGTTGCCTAAGGAGGGTGGGAAACAATATACATTTGAGGCACGATGAATAATGCATGCTCAAAATAAGTATAAGTATCAACAACTTACAGACATTATTCCTGCTTCATTGACAAGATTGCGGATATCCGCCCCCGAATAACCAACAGTGCGAAAGACAAGCTGTAGAAAGTAATCTGTCAGTGATATCCAATATACAATCCAGGCAGCTAGTGGTATTATAAAAGTGCCATTTTGCTTTTTCTAAAGAAAATTAATATATTCTTAGAAGTAAAGAGAAGTCCTCTTGACAACAAACTAAACAAAGCTCCAATTACTCTGAACTAAGGGATGATTTACTCCCGAAAATAAACAGGAATTCCGCTCAACCCAAATACACCAAAAAGCAGCCAAAACCACACAATTCCACAACCTCACCTCTTTCTTATTACCAACATCCAAAAAGCGTACTCGAAAGAAGTACACCACACTACCACAGAAGCAGGGTAACCCATTGCTCACCCCAAATGTCAATTAGACTACACCAGGGGCTGTACGCAAATGTATAATGAAGAAATAGTCTCGCAACTTCTTCAACACATAACACAAGCATTTGGACTTAAAGCAGTAACAGGCCTACAACGCTGCAGATTATCATAAGTATTAATCCTCCAAAAACCATGGTCCAACAAAAAGTGCAAACTTTGACATCACAACGCCATTTGTTAAAGCTGTATGTGGCTTGCCTCCGAAATCAAGTATAAGCTGAGCAAAAAAGGTACAGTCACAAGCCACAGCTCACAAAACAAACAATGAGCTTTGATACTTACTGCACTTAACCTAGGAGAGTGATGTATTGAAGGATAAATGATTATCAATTATAGATGACAATAATTGCCATCAAGAAAAGCATTCTTCAGACATGTGGACCATTGTATAACAAATTAACACAACGCAATAAAGCCAGCCAGTATTAATTGCCCACTAATGCCCATTCTGAGAAATTTCCTGTGACACGGCTCATATTATTTGAAGGTGTTGGATTTTATCAAGAAAAAGAATAAGGCAAGGCCTAAATCATAAAGGTTGAAAGGGGAAATGAAGGTCCACTAATAATTTAGTAGTTTCTAGGGATTATCTGGAGGAACAAAATTCCTAACTGCTACAGGAAAAAGTAGCTTGAAATGATGAAATTAGATTACAAAGACAAACTGTCAAAAAAAAAAAACTAAAGCAGAAAATTTGACTTGCAAAAAGAATTCTCAGGACTCAGATTGTAATACCCGCAGCCAACACACTATGCTTCGGCCAGAGACTGTACTTATCCAGGGGCGAAGCCTGACGGAAAGTTTGACAGTGGGGGGGGGGGGGATTTAGCTAGAACGTTTGAGGGCGACTTTTGAGGACTTCTTATCCACCGTATTATTTTTAAATGTCTATCTTCTTAATAAATTATTTCTTATCTAAAAGGTTAAAAAATAGAAACAAAGTAGTACTGACGATATTAATCTCAGAGACACTGGATCTAAGAGCATTCATGAAACTTTGAAACCTCAAGAAAAAGCATCCAAACCAAAAGGGCACTGATCTATTTATAGGAAGACACCCTTATTAAAAGCATCTTATTGAGGACAAATAGAGTGGAAACTTCGTGTGCATCCCCTGAAAGCACCAACCTATCTTTCAGCTTTGTCTACAAATGGCAAGATTCGATCAACCGACTGAGAAACACCAAGGAATATACTCTCTTCACCTAGTACCAAATTGTAAATACCGTGTTCACAAGCTTATCAAGTCCCAGCATACGCACGATTATACACAAGACTTCAATATCAAGAAGCTTATTGACAATGGGGAAAATCCTCAATCAGCCAGATATGACATATAACCTGGTATTCACGTCCATCTGGCGACTTATTAGTGGAACTTTAGAGGTTCACTCACCTTTCCGAAATCCACATCTTCAGCCAGCTGTTTCCCTGCACTGTGCACTCCAAAAATCTGCACACGCTGCTTTGCATCAGGCAACCCAATGTGCAAACGTCGATCAATACGTCCAGCTCGAACAAATTCTAGATCTAATTCGTCCGGACGATTTGTTGCACAGATGAAAATCACTGCTTGTCTGAGTGAGAATCGATCAACACCCGTTTTCACTTCCCTACACAAGAAACGGCCAATAAATAAACGCACAGAATAACCAAGACAGAGCAAAGCTTTAAACATTTACCATGCTACACGGCTTTGTTCATTCCATAATTTAATACCGATGGAGAAAAGAGGACCAAATGAAGGTGCATGATAACAGAACTCCAAGAGAGGAAGTGTGCCCTAGCGAATTATAACTAATGGAGAGATGAAACAACCACTTGTTTTGTTTTTGGATAAGTTAAAATGTTTAAAGTGCTGAATGCTCTTATAGAAATCCTTTCAGATAATGAGAAGTAAACAATTAAAATAACAGTCAAAAGTACTTTCATTTTTGTATTTTTTTTTTTTTTTTTGAAAAAAAATAATAATCAAAATTAAAAAAAGAGGATAAGACATCCTCTCAAGTAGGCTAATTACAAGTTGCCCCAAATTTGTTGTAAAATAGTGATAGGGGTAGTCCTAAACACTGCTGCCTTGGCCCATAAAGAAGCCAAATAAGTAATTCGTCCCCATAGGTAATCTAGATGATGAGATACACCTTTGAAAGACAGGATTCCTTTCAAACCAAAGGGTCCAATAAATAGTCACACAACTTTTGGACACATTTCTCTTCATTACTTTCAAAATTCTTCATAATGACCTTGCAGATGGTCCATGACCTCTCTTGGATAGATCCAATATTCCCCACTGTCTCCATAAGAACTGAGCCCCTTCACAATGTAGGAATAAATGAGATATGTACTCACTACTAAGTCGACACATAGTCCAAGTAAGCCTTTTTTGTTAGATGTCATAAGAATTTATCTTAAGTTATACCGTGGTCCACACAAACATGAATCTTCAAAGGAGCCTTACACTTCCATATGAACTTAGGAACTAGGAGAATTGGGAACGGAGAAGTTAAGCTAAAGTGCTTAAGAAACGACTTGCAAGAGAAAGATCACGTGACAGGAACAATCAACACCCGTGTATCATCCACACTGACTAAGGTCATGGGTCTCAAGAGGACAATGAAATCAAAACTTCCCTATCTCACGATCATGAGCTATGTTACATGGACTCGGATCCAAGAGTCCGATTTGGACACGGATCCGCATGTCCGACCCTCAACTTCTAAAATTCAAGGACACGGGGACCTTGTCCGAAAGTTGGACACGGGTGCGGGGACATGGCAATTTTTTTTAAGGAAATGAAAATATGAGGTCACTTTTCTATATAGCATAGTGTATTTTAAGTACCCATTTTCCAGAAACCATATATTTACCTCTCTAAAAAAAAGCCTTGTTCGAGTACAAAAACAAGAAAAAGAATCATGTTACATTACTAAAAGACCCTTGTCTGTTTAAGTAAACCATTAAATAGTATAACAAACATAAAGTCCCCACCTACCCACTATCAGAAGAAGACAGAAAAGAATATGAAAAGTCAAAAAGGTAACTCAGTGACCCACGTGACTACCATCTACAAATGAAACAGATCTGGGCATCTGGCCCTTTGAACTTTGAACTTTGTCTCAAAAGTCACAACTATTGAACATGACTACGGTGGCCGGAAAGTTCACCGGCAAAGCTACACCGGCTGCGTACATGCCTTTTTAATCTCTCCCTCTCTCTTACTTTACTTGCGCAAGCTAACAGCCGAGTCCGGCTGCACATAGCCGAGTCCGACCCGTATTTTGTACCCGGATCCGGGTCGTGTCGTGTCGACACGGGTACAGTGGCTAAAATGCCGAGTCCGGGTATCATAGATCATGAGGATTCCTATGTAAATAAAGAACCCAAGAATTCATGTCGTTGACTAAAATGCAGGAGCATCACGTAATTCACTTAATTCGTAGATCCTTGGAAACCTACTCAAAAGAGGGAGATCCCCTATCAAAACATCGTCACATATTAAACAGGTGAACCATTTCCAACTTCATACTTGACAAGGGCAGAGAAAGATGGGGAAATTTGAGACACTAACTTCCAAGGGCATGCATGAGTGACACGAGGGAGTCCCAACCATTCTCATGAAGGCCATAGTTTCTCTCAATTACGCGCTGCCATAAAGCTTCAGGTTCTCGTGGAAAACGTCCTTACCACTTCCCTACTAAAGAAATGTTTTTGGAACCAAGACGCCCTAGGCCCAAACCTGCATGCTCAACTATCCCACTTAACCAAATGATCTTTTTTTCTTGCACAAACACCAGAATATAAGAAGTTTTACCCTATGCCTTTAATCTACTTTGCCACACCGGCAGGTATTTCAAGAGTGTCAGAATATAACAGTATAGTTGACAAACATGAGCAAAGCCACATAATCCTGGCACCCAGTAGAAATTAAGCCCCTTTCCAACCATCTAAGCCCTTCGCAATGCGAGAAACAACTGGCTAGCAAAAAAGTGGTAGAGCGCGGGTTTCCTCCAAGTGGAACTCCTATTTGAGAGGCCATCGCTGAACTTCACACCCAGCCAGCAGAGAATAGGCCTCCACCTCACCATGCTCCATGTTCATGCTTGCAAGTACATACTTTCCCAGATTGATCTTCATTTCAGATATGAGCTCAAGTATTTGTAAAATTGTTAGTACATTTTTGAGCTTCTGGATATCATATCTAGGGAAAAAAATTATGTCATCTGCATACCGCAGATGGGAGATAAGGATATGCTCCCTGCCTACCTTGAAGCCTTCCTAAAGACCAGCATCGACTTCCCTATCTAGGAACCTGCTAAGGACATCTACCACCAACGTAAAGAGAAAATGGGACACCTACATATAATGACCAGAACATTTAAGTAGAATTACTAGTCTAGATACAAATTTTGTAGCGTCAAAAATTTGTAGGAAAAACTGCAGAGCAAGGGACTTACTCTCCATCCAACTGAGAAATCAAGGCCTCAAATGTTGCTCTTCTTCGTGGATCATTTTTGGCATGCCTTCCTGCAATGGCATCAACCTCATCAACAAAAACAAATGAGGGGGCCTGCACAAATATGAAGAATGGATGTCATTATAACCCTTCTTTTATTTCGGTTCTATAGAAATTTGGAAATAGGGAACACACAAATCTCAGACAAGACAAAGACAAAATGCATAAACTGAGCCAGGAGTTTTTAAACAATTATTGCAAGTGTCTAAAATAATAGGAACATAAGGTTACTTCAGAGAATAAGATCTTCAGTGACTGAAATGTCCACCTAATTACTGGAACTTGCCAACTTACTATTGTTTATTTAAGTGACTTAAGAAGCAGGCATCAAATCTGCCAAACCCATCTTTCTTAACCATAATTTCAACAGCAGCAAAGTAATAAATAAGCCAACATAGTGGGCAAGTTCCAGTAACTTCTAACTCTTACTTTTCTACACAACATGTAAATTAATAGAGAAGTATGATGTTACATTTCTCCGTGCAATCGAAAACATTTCGTTGATCCTTGCAGCACCACTTCTCTCGCTATCAGTAAACTCCGCACCAGAAGCAAACACAAACGGCAAACCACTTTCCTTTGAAAGTGTTCTCGCAAACAGTGTTTTACCAGTACCTGGGGGTCCTGAGAGAAGAATACCCTGCCACACACACAAGATAAAAACAGCTTACATATAAGAGACAGCATATTCATTGAAAAGAAGAAAACAACAGAAGAGTGCTAATGTTTAACAGCAACAATGACAACGACAAACCAACAACCACCTGATAAATGACGATAGCAGAAGTTAAGATCATTACCCTCACGAATTGTACTCCTTTTTCGTAATACTGCATAGGGTTTCTCATGTAAATCATTATTTCATCCAGAAGATCCCAAACATCACCTCCTAATATTACTTCTTTGTACATCGACTTTGTTTCGACATCTTCACCGACAGGCTATAAAAGTCCGATAAAACCAGAAATTAAATTCGGGAACTACACATAAAAAATGTTGCAGTTATTGCCAGAATCCCGAATTATTACCAGAATAAAGTTTTCTGCATATGCCATGTCAAAGAGTTGCTTATACTTCTTATATAGAAAACGGCTGGAAGCAATGTGCAGAAGCATCAAGGATTCCCTCATAAACCACAAAACAATAATTCCAGGAAGTAAGGCGATCAGAACTTTCATAAAATAATGGATTTGCCGTTTCTGAAGAAGATCCACTTCAACCCCAGAATTCGAGATCGTCTCAAACAAGTATGGATCAAGAGGAATATCAACCTACAAAAAAAAATGTAAAAAAAAAAGGCAATGCTCAGGCATTTCATATACCAGAAGATATACAGCTCATAAAAGCTATTATAACAAAAGTGACTTACTGTGTACTCCAAAGGGAAACCCTCCTTCATCATCACATACAATCTCTTCAGATCTTCAGTGAAGACAACTGCTGCAACCTGTCCAAGATATAAAAACAAGGACATATATAAGTCCATCAAGTTTGGACAAATAATAAAAGCTATTGAGATCTTTTCATGGAATCTCTCATTCACATTGTTATTACTTTGATAGCCAAAGAAATTAAAAGCAACTAGGTTACCTGAATTTACCGTGTCAGATACTCAAACTCTGACATGGAAATCGACACTTGACACTTCATTTTAAACTCCAAAACTAGACCCTTTTATAGAGATGGCCAGTCTGACGCTATGACAAGTACCTTTGTCCGATACTTATAGCCGAGTGTAACATAGATTACTATGACAACTTACTGCCTAAAATTTATAAGAGTACAACAAAGGCTAGAAAGAGCCCAGTTCGAAAAGCTTCCAAATGTTGCCATAGCCTATTGGAAAAGCAGGTGAAAGAAAACAATTGAAAGTCCCACTCCTTATTGCCTATAACCTTAGAAAGTTAAACTGTACACGACCAAATCAATCATTAGCGAAGAAGACAAAACCATGCATACAGGTAACCAACCTGCCCTACTCTCTTCTTTCCGAGAAAGTCTACCTCATACTTTACTCTTCTACAGCATGATGTATCTCAAACCAAAAAGATAGCCACTCACATCATCAACAAATTTTGAAAAGGACACCATTTCCAAAGTAAATCCATAGCATTCATCGAGGCCAACACATCTGACTTGAACTGTCAGAGGGGACCCCGAATGGGATCCTTGCAACATAACAAAAAAGGCATATGACAAACCATTGAGTTCTGTACCATCCAAATCCTCAATACCTAAATCATTCACGATTCTGTGGTATGCCAATTGGGAAGAGCCATCAAGAACAGAATTAGCCTCCAAATGAGGTATTTTCCAGCTAACATCAATCGAGTGTAGACATTTCTATTAGAGGGTCTTTATACATCTCTCACAGCCTCTCTAGAATTATCCATCCACAAAGAACAGGATAAATAAAGGCATCCTCAGGTTACACAGTTTAAGAATGCGAGAAATTCACCATCGAATAAAATCTTTGTAACAGTTCATGTTCTTAAATTTCGCATTATACTCATTGAAGAAAATTTTCAACCATATGTGCCAGAGAGACTTGATTGAAGGAGGAAGCAATGCAACAACACTAGCAGCTTGATAAGATACTGTAGATTGCAAGGATCTTCACGGTAGACCATTAACAGACTGATCAGACTTTTGGATATCTTTATAATGCTTGCATGCATTTACGATCTGCCTAGATTCTACCTACTGCGGATGCTTTTTTGGTTTATGCTGATAAATCGTTTAACTACTAAACTAAATCAGAGCTTCATATGTTGTTTACATAAGCTTACAAGTCAGATGTTGATATCAGAAGCTTTATTGTGAAAATATTGTTTCATTGATGCTTTTTCAAAGTCATAACTCACAACATTCTAGAAAGACCTCCTATGTCCCAGTCTGGGGTCCCAAGAACAAAGAAGCTTGTCAACTGCCTCTTCTCCACCTGACTAGCTCAAATAAGCAACGGCACCAATGCATCATGTTCTTACAATTAATATATAAGCACATAGACTGAAGTCAGCCAGTGAATGTTTTTCAAGCTTGACACCCAATATTTACTAACCAGGTTGTTTTATGAAACCCAACCTCTTTTTAATCAACCAACAAATGCATAAGATTCAAAGAATTTGAGCAATTTTAAAATGCACTTGTCAACATAAATCAGGTCATAGATGCACAAATTCAATCTTTTTAGCCATATTCTTGATAAATGTAACATCTTGGATCTTGGATCCTCCTCTTAATATTTTTACTTTATTTATTATTAGATAGAGAAAAATTTGCTTAAAAATTTTACAGCAAAAATTACACAAAAGAGAGCCAATAACTCTGCGACACTAAAGAAAGAAACTATCGTGCCACACACATCGAAAATCAATCAAACCTAGACTCTGATGTACACCAGTACCATAATAACATAAAGAAGCAAACAACATAGCTCTTTCTCAGTATGACTCCCAACTAAAGGCATAATCTAGATAATGAAAATTTCTTTTATCACTTCCAGCCTCAGGTTTATAGCATAAGGAATGCAATACAAGCTTCCTGCCAAAGAGACATCCACCTGTTATTCCTATCTCCGAACTAGATGTGCACGAGTATAAGTTCGAAAACCATTAATTGGACCTGTACATCTGGGAAAAGGCAATATTTGGTCCTTTCCACTGCAGATGGTCATCACTTATTGGCATCAAGCCTACTTAAGTAAGATATTGATGTAAGTTCCTTAAAATTCTTCAGAAGCTTTGACGTCCGAACAGAAGTATAAATTGAAAAGGACCTTCATCTGGGTACTTACAAAAGTAATACAACGGTAGCACAAGAATCCCCCAACCAAACTCTACCATGCAGAGATTACAAACTCACCATAGCTACATTTTCCTTCCAACATTAGTAAGGGAGTTCAACCTCCTTCTTCCTAACTTTCCAGCTACAACTTCACCTAGTTTTGAGTCCATCTGATATCTATTGCATCCCACGGGTGTTCCAGTCATTTCACTTGCTCTCCTAAGCCTTTCTGCAGAGAGTGCTGACTTCACAAGTCCATTACTATGAGTATGAGAAATGAAGAGAAATGGACGTTACAATTGATTTTACAGAGGTTATATTACGCTGGTAACGATTCCCTATCAAATGTATCTTGTTTTGCCTTCATGCTCAAGAAAGTTCCAGCTGCTTTCATTCATTTTCAAACCAAAATAGACCTCGCACTTTTACTGGTTTTCACCTGAACTTCCAGCTGCAAATCTTAGACAAAAGGAAGGGAAGTAGCCTTCAATCATTCAATAGCATAAGTACAAAGGAACTGAGAACTGTCACCACAACATGAGCCACCTTCCGTTGGCCATCGCGTACTGTTTTTGTCTGTACCCGTAAAACCGCTACACTTAATAACTCTGCTGTCATCTTGCAACTATGAAACACCTAACAGAACTGCCTGCCAGACAATTCCCTGATCTCACCTGCCAGCAAAATCCACGGTGCACTTCTTCATCCAAGATCTGCTACACTCAACCTACAATCTTAACTTCTGTTATCACCTCACCGTCACGAATCATTAGAAATTTCTAAGGGAACATCAAGCCTGATGGGTGGTCGATACCGTAACAAGGATCACCACCGACCTCTTTCCCCTCAACAAGAAACCTAGATATAAAAATCAACCACAAATTTCAGATCTGAACTTAAACCAGACCCTAAGCCTACCAGACCGCCACTGCCTTACCGATCTACCTAGCTGCGCAGTCGCAAACCGGATTATCTCACCCATTCACCTGGCCATCGAAGCAGATAAGACAAAGGGGCGCCATTTATTTTGCCTCTGCTCCTCTATAGTGACAAGACCACCTGTTCTTAACTTTTCGAAGGACAAATTGAAGGTTTTCCCTTTGATGTGTACACAGTTGGCCCAAGACTAGAGATTGACCCTTTTCTAACTAGAGAGTGGAAGCATGGAGAACGAAAAAGCAGATGAGCAAGAGAGAAAGCCATCACGAGGGTGTTATTCTGACCTATAACTTGTGCGGTAGATAAAAGAGAAAAGAAGCGAACAATACAAACTACAATGCGAATTTTATGATGTTTGACGAAGCTGGCACCACGTAAATCAGGTAATCCTCAAAAGCTAGCAATGTGGCACAACTAGTAGACTGGACAAGGTGAACTTACCTCTGAGCTATCAAGCTTTTCAAGAAAGTAAGTGTACGGTAGTTTAGGACGGTAGCGCCACCAACGCTTCGATATCCACAATGCCCTGGCTCCTTGAGCATCTGATGCCTTTTCTACTACATCTTTGCGAAGACTGTTCTCAACTTCTTTCATGTCGAATTCAACTGCATATCTAGCCTTCAAAGAGCTCATCTGCTGTGACAACTTCTCCTGTTCCAGAATTTGTGTCCATGTCTGGAGCCTTTCACGCCAAGATCCTATAAGCTCCTGGTCATGAGCTGCCATGCAAGTAAAAAAAGGATCTTGCAAATTAGACTAAAGTTACCGGAAGTTTTTACTGACAAGAGACACACACACCCCCCCCCCCCCAACTTTCATTAAGTGCTAAGAAATTCAATGACTTTGAAGGCCAGGAAACAAGGCCAGGAAACAGCTACATAAGAAATTCCAAACTGGAAGGAAAAGCATCCCCATTTCAGTACCTTAAACTGAGATAAACTAAAGAATTTAGTTACACTTGGAAAGAATTACTACCCTACTTCCACAAAAGGGCGAAAGAGTTAACAAAGCCTGCAAGCTTTTTTCTATTCTTTTGGGATAAATAACAGATAACTACTATAATTATGTACCAAAAGAGCGTGGTCCATGAAGATAAGAGTGCTCAAGAAACTACATTACTAACCGCAATGCATACACAAACAAACATGTAGTACAAGTCATGCAACATAAATACTTTGACAGCGCATCAAAATTTAGGATGAAGACATTCTACAGAACCTGACTTGATGCTACACTTGTTAGCCATTTGCTTATTCAGATTCCCAATACTCTTCCACCTAAATGTCAATGTGATGAAAACCGGAACTCCCTTTCCAACTTTATTTGTAAACAAAGATTATTTCCTAACCTGAAACACCAATATCTCTTTGCAATGCCTTCTTGTCTTCTCCACTCAAACTTGCATCGCTACTTATAATTCCTTTCACAATTTCCAGAGGGCGCTCTGAATCACCATCCCATGCATCTTCTCCAACATAAGAACTATCATGAATCAGAGTACCATTTGGTCCTTCGACAAATTTCTTCATTTTGAGTCCTTTTGGCATTGCCTTCCTCCACATGCCCTTCTTCAACCTGGAGTTAAGTCATTCTAAGTTTAGTAAGGTCTAGCATACCAAGCACTAAACCCATCTTCGAATTTTCACATCACTTAACCAGAAAGTACCAACAAGAGAAGGGTATTTTAGAAAACTGATCAAAAGCCAAAATGTCTACTTTAAAACAGCCTACCCACCTCCCTCTCACGCATCTGCCTCAAAATGTTAGTTACGCAGAGAAAGCACATATTAAGTCAGATACAGCCACTTAATAGGTCTCGAGATTAACTCCAGATTTGTGAGACTATCACTTTTACTTCTGAATATGTAAACATGATATAAAAGAGAAACAAATCAGGGGAGATTATGTTGTTTTTAGCTTCCCATGTCTTTCACTTCCTCCATATTGTTTCAATATAATTTATAAGCAAATACGAATAATCCCCTTGAAATCTCCACTGGAGGAGAGAATATTCAGAGGTAGGCTTTTCTTGACCAGAAAAGAGATTATGATGCAACAATTACTATAGCACATGAACACAAAAGAACTAAGGGGCAAGAAGACCTAATAATAGGAAGAAAGGGTGCGAATTCTTCCATCATTAAATTCTGTGTGTCCTACACATGTATGATTGTTATATAAAACGTCATTTCGAAATAAAGTTCCCTAAAGGGTCAAGGCTTGCTGTGAACAAGTTCATTAACAATGGCACTTGTGAGCTGTCTTAGGCCATGCATGCAAGAAGAAAAGCCCTACGAAATGTGCAGAAAATGTTTCTCATTATCGGAATTGAGGCACAACATCTTACACCCCCACTCAGCCACCCTCATGCTCAAGAGCATTTTTAATGGCAATATATGGTAACTGTTTGGCATGAGGCTCAATATAGGTCTGCAATGTACAGAGGTGATAATGAAACAAATATTTCATATTTTCTCACTGCCTATGAAGATATTTTGTATAGTAATATTTCGTGTGCTATAAATATGAACCATGCTCAGGTAAAGTATTCCAATTACCAAATTTACTGAAAATAAAATAAAAAAATTCATAGAACAAATGCAAGAATACGACAACTACTGTATGCTACTACTAATCACTTGTGTACTCCTCTCCAAGTGATTCGTGAGACTTATTTGTTTTTTCTTTTTTCGCCTAAGGCTCCTAAAATCTTCAAAATTATACGCCTTTGAATCTAATCTAATAGAGACTGTCAAGGTTCACTGCAACTGACTTCTTTGAGTTGATACATTTTCCCGAAAGTTGTCTTGAATCTAATCTAATAGAGCAACATCCACCACGCAAGATCGATGATCCTATCACAAAAACTCATAATAACGTACAGTAGTTTAGTTCCACTATTCTCAAGTAAATACCAAGTTCACACTTAATTAATTTACGTACGCCTGCCAAACCCGCCTCATTTTCATCTAATATGGTTATAGAGCATTAAGCCATCACATTTCAAAATTTTCTACGCAACAGCATCTCATACCATGCACACACACAGCTCATAAATATAGTGATCCAACAGCTAAGGAGGAAGCAGCAATTGCTTTGCTATATAAGTATATAACCTTTAGCTGAAACTTTTATGCATACAAGCAATCCTTCCTTTTTAATGTTGACTACATTGATCGGCAAAATTAAACTGACAGAGAAGGTAAAATAAGTGTGATCGTCTAATTTGCTGAATCTATTATTAGACATGTTATATCAAATAGCTTACTTCTTGACATTGCTTGGTGTGGGTTCAGGAATCAATGCCTCCATATATGCCTCCATTAGTTCCTTCCTCTCTTGGGTGATGCGAGGAGCTTGAAATGCCGAATAGATTTTTTGAGAAGACACTAAGAGAGCAATCACATAGAGGACCAAGGCACCAACTCTTTTAGGTTCCCAGGTTTTTATGTCCTGGAGAACGAAATGTTAATCATACCATAGAACTGGAAAAAATGAGATGCCATATGACTTTTAAATCATAAGCTCCGTCCGGTTATCAACAAGGTAAAAAGAACCCGAATGAATAAAATAGAGGTACTAATCAGCAAAATATATAATCCAAATAAATAGGAACACCATAGATATGCACAAAAGGGGAGAGGGGGATCAGATCAAGTTTCAGGCATCTAAACCAAGCAATTGGTATCTAAGCAACGGGATCCATAAAATTGATTCCATTCCTTCATCTTAATTGATTCCATTCCATTTGTTCAAACACTTTTGAACCAAAAGAGGCCTAACGGGTATAATATGATACTTGAAATGGTTAATCAGAGACTAGGGATATTAACAAAATGGGCCAGTTCATAAACATAGTGTAAGTTCATCAATTTCATACCTACTGTACAAACGCTTAAGTTCGCCATTTTCACAATACAGGAGACATCAAAATTTGCCTAATCACCCTATATCAAGGTTTCACATGCTATTCAATCCTAAAATTGAAAACAACCAATGCTCAAACTCAATTCTATCATCTCATCATATACTTCAAACATTAATCTTCCCACTTTTAACAATACCAGCAACAAAAAGAATTTGCCTAACCTCCAAATTTGGCATACCAAAAACCACAATGTTCAAAACTAAAAAAGCTAACATTAGAATCATATTACTCAACATTGCCACCAAATCATCATATACATACAACTATGCATACATTTTCCATAACAAATAAAATTACACCAAATATCCAAGAAGAATAAAATATCACACTTACTCTCCAGTTCTCCCATTTATTCCAACTGACAAACTCAGGAACCAACTCACCCCTGACCCAATTCAGCCCACCGGAAACCCGACCGGAAACATCACCAGCTATATTCTGAGCATCAATGCCGGTCTCCTTTTTCACAGCCTCCCCGAACTTGTGAAAGAAGCGCTCGGACCCGCGGCGGAGCTTGTCCCAGGAGAGCCCATTTGGGTCCCCAGCAGCAGAAGCCAAGAAGAGGGGTCTTCCGTGGGAGGTTCTGGGTCTTCTGCAATGGCGGCTAGGCAGTTGTGGCTTGAAGAAGAGTGTGGATTGGATGACAAGTGTTGAAGACATGGAAGATAGGAAGGAAGGAAGAAGAAGGTTACATGAAACAGTCACCAGACAGTGTTAAGCACTTCAACAGACTTGTACTAGTTGTTTCACTGTGGTTTTGCTGGGGTTTATCTAGCCAGTTTTACTTTATTTTTATTAATTTTAGAATAGCTAACAAGAACTATATAATGAACTAGTAGTGAAGTCTGTGCGATGCCCGGGCCACCTATAAATACTCATTTGTTATATGTCGATTCAATTGTTAGCCTATACACATCATTTTGATATTTAGAATAATAAATGGATATCTTTTTTACTTGTTACTCGTGGCAAGTTTTTTTCACTAAT
>CAAKMY010093730.1:0-24083 GCA_901111285.1 Corrigiola litoralis | reverse complement strand
CTAAAATATCGGGGTGTCACAATCCAGCAGCTGCAGCACGAGTGGCAGGTTCTGTCGTTTTCCAGGCTCACTCCAAGATGTATATTTTAGGTTCACTCCAAGATGTATAATACTGGAGTACACTTCTCATCTATGGTTTTCTGACTTGGCTTTATTTGAAACCCTCAATTGCCAAGTCACAAACATACTCCCAAGTCTCGACACAACCATTTAAACGACAATTCATACTGGTTATAACATAACCTCTCAGCCTTTACAAAATCAACTCTCAACCTTTTGTGAAGCTTTAGCAGAAAACAGTAATCATCTTCAAGCTCATACAAAACCCATCACCCCCTCCAATTACTTGAGATCGACTTAATAATCGATTTGAGATAGGAATCTCTCTACATGGATTTCATATGATCAGTCAACATAAAAGGCAAAGCCACAGGTCAAGTTCAAAAGCAACTTCTGTTGAGGGTGCCCCAACATTTATCACAACAGAGCCCCAGAACAGAGATAATCCAATAAGACCAATATTGGAAAAGGCACTCCTTAATTCCTTATGCCATCCCTTGGCACCAGATTAAGCCTAAGGGTGGCTTTTCAATCACTGAAAATGATACTGTGAAAAATGAGGCTGGAATCTCTTCCAGTAGTCATGATATTCGAATAGCAGGATGTATGTACTATATTTTATCTCACCGACTGGTATCATCTCCAACCTACAAATAAATGCTAAAAATCCCAATACAATTAAGTTGGCGCCTCTTGAAGGCATATGTTTCATTTTTCCATCCACTTATAGAGAGCAAGCAACAGCTTCTCAACCCCCTATGCAAGTATGCAACACATATTCTTCTACTTGTCCTTCAGACATTAATATAGGACTGCGTTTCATTCTTTATCGCAAAGAAACTGTAGTCCGGCCTTAATTGATCGTTGATTCTAGTACATCTCAGGTTGATATTACAGTGCCTAATTGCAATATAAAGGTAGGCAGGTTGCATCCTGGAAGGATTGATCGTTACTAAATTTTTTGAGGAGAAAATTAAAAGACCAATCATCAATTTATTAGTTTTAAGAAATATATTTCTCAGCTTTCGGCATATTGTTTTCAGAAACCTTACACTCTCTTTTAACATAGCTAGAATGATCGATGCCATGAAAAGCTTCCCAATTACCTTTTGGAGTTTTTTTTATTCCCCAACAGAAATGATATTTGCTAATAAAATTCAAGGAAGCAAAGAGGACATAGAAATGATATTTACTAATGAAGTTACAGGAGGCCCCATAATGTGGGAGCATAGTACCCATATGAAACTAACTTCGTAATTCATCTCAGCGAACAACAACCAATTTCTAGTGCAGTTAAACCAATTCATGGACCATGTACTCATGTATATGGAGTACCATATACACGTGAGGTTAAAAAGAAATAAAAAAACAAATTACTATATTACCCACCCTCTTTTTAACCTCATGTATATGATACTCCATATACATGTGTATATGGTCCTATTATCACAGTTAAACGGATACTTGAAAGTAAAATCCTATATAGATGATAGATCTCTTTCCAATCAATTTGACAAAAAAAAATTATTATAGTGTCGAATTATTTTGTGTTTCTTCATTTTTTCAAACAATCTAATTGCTCCCTAATCTAGTAGCCACATGTTCAATATTGCTGATTTGTCAAATTTTTACTAACAGACGCGGTTGGTCAATTTTTATTTTTTTTTGTAAGCAGTAAAATTCTAATTTGCTACTGTAAGACTAAAGACGTGAACTGGCACACGGTTTGTCAATTTTTTGAAAGCAGGGAAATAACGGTCCCTGAATTATTAGGAAATATTGGACTTGTTGGATTCTTACCATAAAACGGTTAATTACTTAGCTGTATAATTGTTTCCTGAATCAACAACATTAATCAGAACTAGGAAACATGATATAACACGTAAAAAAAGTACTTACCAAATACTCCTAGTAACAAGTTCTGGCAGTCCTAGAAATACTTGGAACCCAAGCTTCTCAAGAATTGTACAACGACTATATTTCCTGCTTGTCTTCGATTCCTAATTATAATCGGGTTGAACAATATAATTTGTAAGATCAATATTTCCTTCCCCTATAAATAAGACCTAAGACAACCCTCCTAGTGCAATTGTTCCTCCAGCTAAAATTTCAGTCTCTGAGAGGAAAAGAAAAAAAGATGGCTCCAAGAGAGGATACAATAAGGTTGTTGGAAGATTTGGATGATGTCCAATATTGGCTCACGGAGGAGGAATTGCAAACTCTGAAGAAGAAGTATAAATCGATAATTACAGGCATGGAATCAAAACAACTTGGTAAGGAAAAAGAAGGTGCCCATGAGACAGTGATGAAGACCATCAACGACAAGTGTGGTCTTGATGATTCCTGCAAGACCAGCAAGATGACCAGCAACGTTGATTGCCAACCATCAAACACCGCCTCAGATGAACAAGATGGTACCCTCGATGGGGTCGAAATTTCGGATATCACTGTTGCTGCCACTTCGAATTCATGTAGGCAGCCTACAGAAGTGGAACCATCAAGATGGAAGCTTCCGAGTTGGCGGGATTGTCATATGGCAACATCAAGCAGAAGAAAAGGCTCATTGCCTGCATCAGTTGATACTGATGATCATATAGTATCATCAAGCAAAAGGAAAGCCGTAATTCTAGTTGATGATGATGATGACTATATGCCCAGGAAAAAGGTGAAAAGAACTCAAAGAAACAGCCGGACTCGCTTTGATGGCGTGCCAGTAGCCCCACTTGCTGCATCTGACGATGATAATGATGATTATTCTCCTAAGAAAAACGCAAATCAGAAACGAAGAAAGGTAGAGCAAAAGATGACAGTGAGTAAAGGACGTGTTTCCCATAACATTCCAGAAATTCACGAGTTACCAAGGGCGTTTCTTGATAGAATAGCAGAGATGAATGGAAATGATGTGAAGTTGGTGTCACAGAAGAAGCTCGAAGAGTCAGATGTGGACCCAAATAAGTATCGACTACTGCTGATAAAATTAGAGAATGAAGACTTGGTAACTGAATTTGACAAGGAGCTTTCGAAGTACAACAACAAAGTTCCTGCTCATCTGCTGGAGGCCTCAAACATGCATCCTTCTGAAACAATCACTTTGAGTAAGTGGTTCATGGATCCAAATAGCTACTTCGTTTTGAAGAAACCTTGGGTGAAAGTGTTTCAACGCAATGGATTTGGAAAAGACGATGTTGTTCAAGTATGGTCTTTTCGGGTTCAACATGATGGTGTTAATCATCATGAACAGCCAGCAGGGCGACTTGGATTAGCTATTGTCAGGATCTTTGAAGCTCCTAAACCCCTTTATTGCACTAGTAGCAATAGTAGCAGCGTTTGTTTGAGTTAGCCCTGCATCATCACCATTCTAGGCATGTGTTCGTTGCCAAAACCAGTAGTCTATAAGTGTAGTGGTTTGAAGAGATTTGCACAGTCATTCCCTAAATTACACTTACTGTTGTCACTCTACTCTCATTGTACTAGTTAGTTCTCTTATGTATTCAGACAAAATTTTAATTAAAATGTTTTTATCTCTGCTTTCTGGAATTCTATCTTAGTAGAACTGATTATGTTTATGTCATCCTTATGGCAGTTAGTAATTTACGTTTTTTCATTACATGGTTTACAATAACTATCTCTTATGCAATGAGACAATATTTTGTTTTAGTGCTGCTTTGTTGTTGACATAACTGTTAGTCTATACTTTCAGTGTTCTTTATCATATTTGCTCGCATACAAAACTTATAGTGCAAATGTGCAATTGTCATCGGTGAGGTGTAGCTCATTGTTAAAGCGCAAGCCTTGAAAATACCTCCTCCTAGTTTTAATAATTCCATTTGCTCACGAACAAAGCCCAATACAGGTCATATGGTGGATGAATAATTACAGAAAAAAATATATGCATTTTAATGCACCTGGATTTTTACTTAATATTTCTGTGTTGATATTCCAGAGCAATAGTCTTAGTACTATACAATTGTGCTTTGGAAGAAGAGATTGCATACAGGAATGTATGATTTTGCGAGCCTAAAGCAGCTTGGCGTCCTGCGAAAGGTCCCTATTGAAGATCATATAGCCTTCTCGAATTTGCTCTTACATGGGCAACCTGGTTTGGTAGTAACGAAACTTCAAGATACTGGTTGGAGATTTTCAAAGCTATATGTCGAGGGTCAATACTAGACCCCTAGTTACAGGGATATCTCCTACTTAACCTGGCAAAACTAATAATCGCCATGCTTAAAAACAAGAATGCCGCTGCAGCTACGAACGAAATGAGGATTAGTCTTGGTGTAGCAATCAGGGACTAGGAGGTAATAATTAAAGGTCTAGCACGCGGTAAAAAGACTGTATTGCAATTAAGATGAGCACATGTCAGAAAATGCTTTTGGAAGGTTTAGTTTACGTACTGCCGTACTGGTAGCTAGCAAATCAGAGAATCAGGTCATTATTGAATCCCAAGGAAGCTAGAATTTTTTTTATTCTCATGTGAAACAGGTTAGGAACATTTTAGCTCATATATATATGCTGCCAGGTTGAAAGTTGAAACAAGTCTTTGAAGACAGATTGCAAGGGCCTTAACTTGCTTGAAGCAGAAGAAGAAATAGAACTAGGGAGAGAAATAGAAATAGAAATAGAAATAGAGGTTGAATTAGACATAGAAATAGGGAAAGAAATAGAAATAGTAATAGAAACATAGAAACATAGAAAACAGAAACGGAAACAGAAACAGAAAATATAAATTCTCCTGCCAACTATAAATGAAAAGCCAATTGATATCAAGACATCAATAAGAAGAGAATCAGGAACGGGAGTGAAGATCTAAGAATGAAAGAAAGTGTAAGTAGAGAATATAAAAGAAGACGATATAGAAGCTGCGATAACGATGGGCAAAGGTAATATAGGTGGTGGAGTTACATCTGTTGGCCAAAACAATGAGACCGAGTTGAAGAATGCTGTGTAGTTTTCATTACCAGAAAAACCATCAATTTCATTAGTGAATTTTCGGTTCTGCTATGCAAGATCAGAACCCATATGAAGTATGCTCTCTAATGGACCGATTAACTTCAGTCAATATATCATGACTCGTGATTTCCGGTCTAAATTTTGTAATCAGGAGGAAAGCAGCGTCCTGATTGAATCAACGTGGAGAATCTAAGTCAATAGAGTAGGCCTTGAATATCCTGACCATATATAGCTTGCTTGTGTACTCTTTCTAAGTGCACAAATTTCACTTGAAAGCTCCAGTAGTCCTGAGTCAAATCATACTCAGGTTTCTGTTTTTCCAGTGCAATGAATTAATAGCATTGAAACGGTTCACTCTCTCAGATAAAGTTCTTGAAGATCATTTCACTTAATTAAGTACCACATGGTCACCATCATGCTTCGGACATCTTTCAAATTGACAAGGGAAGGATTGAAAACAGAACCAGCTAGAAGTGACGCAGAGTTGTACAGGAACACCCTGGAGCACTAAACACATTTTAACTATTTCTTCTTCTTAGGATAGCAGCCAAGTTTAATGCGATAGTGCACAAATCCTACGGGAGCCATATATGTGATAAAGTTCTCGTTCCCACCGATCTCGAATGTATAGTTTGTATGACTATTCTACTGAGTAATCTTTCCTATGCCACCACTGAGTTAAATTGAAATACCAAGAACTAAATATTTGTCTAATTAAATGGTCTGATGCTATCTCTACCTTCCCATACAGAGACATTGATCCTAAACCCAGTTATTGAAGGATGTATCAATCCCTTCAGGCTTCAACCATCAAGTACAGATCCAATACCGTAATTATATTAAGCGCATTAGTAAGGTTTACGATAAAATGTTCGAGTAACTGAGACCATGACTAGTCTGGAGTGCGAACTGATGTCGGGTTAGAGAATTGACTGATGACAATGTAACCACTAAATATTCAATTGTTGTTTATGCATTTCTTAAGGCAACTCTCAATTGTGAACAATTTAACTCCTGCAACTTGAATTTTTCTTCGGAGTAAACCTGATTGACCAGGACTCCACCACTATATTTTTAATGTTGCGTGTATATATTGGTTCGTTAAGAGTTAGTTGCTCATTATAATCTTGTTTAATCACATCCATCTGCTGGAGTTCTTCACCAGTTATAGCAGTTTCCTTAATCTACTTCTGATGCTACTGGTTCCACTCTCGTTGAATTGCTAGTCATTTGTTGGGCATGCTAGTATGCTGGCACATATTAGGATCATTACTGCATGGTTTGCATATAGAATGGGTACTGTTATGCAAATGCAAGTCACAATAATTTGTAAATTTGCCCATCAAAACGAACTTATTATTGCGATGAAATGATTTCTAATGCTAATTTATAACACTTGTTGTACGTTATGCTGCTAAATAAGAATCCATAAACAATAAACTACATTACTTTAAAACTATTGCATAAATCAAACTATAGTATGCTCCCACACTGAAATAGCAGCTTCAACAGCAATGTAGAATGTTTCTTGTTGACTCCTTGCTTTTCCTTTCGCTTGTGATCCTGTGTGCCTCTGACTGCTGATGGTACTTCAGTGCTTAATAAACCCATCTGATCACAGGTTCTGCTATTCCATTCTCGAGTATCCTGATCTCTGACAGTGGACTCTTGCTTAGCAGGCTTCTTCTGATGCCTCAAAATATCATCAGAGAAGGAAGACAGTTTCGTGTTTGCCATACTACGGTCATGAACAGGCACAAGTTCTACAATCAGGTCTTTCATAAGCTTATGTATCAGTGCAGCATCTTTATCCGACAACTCGAGCTCCTTCGCCATCTCATTCGTGACTGAAAGAGTTGTATCAGTCAGAAGAGAGAACGGAAACTCAACCTTCTCTTTGTGACCTGCCCCAATGTCGACAATTAAAAGAGTCATTGCAATTGCATCTTTCACCACCATCTTGCCATGTAACTTGATTGTTTTCTTCTCACTGACTATGGTCATCTCGCGTTCAGCAGAAGCAGACGGACTAGAATTTTGATGTGTGCCAGCTGAATGTTTCAAGCCTTTGAGGTCCATCCCTGCTGTACGGAACAATGACCCTGTCGAATTCGGAGATTTCATCAGACCGGGGCTCTGTGAAGCTCTGCTAAAATCACTTGATGATGCAAGGAATGGATCCTGCAAGAGTTCTACTGCTGCTGGTGTCTCTGATACAGTGAACTCCTTCCCCTGTCCGTCAGTGTCAGTAACTTTTTTAAGAGCAGCAGGCTTCACACATTCACCAGTAGGAACAGAGGAGTCCAAACTCTGATGTGTGCTAGTTGGATGTTCGAAGTCTTTGAGTTCCATCTCTGCTGTATTGAACAATAACTTTGATAAATTCGAAGATTCCGTCAGACAGGAATTATCTCTAGCTCTGCCAGAATCACCAGATGGTGCAAGGAACGGGTCCTGCAGGAACTCTGCTGCTGAAGGTCTCTCTGACATTGGAACCAGACATTTCTCAATGAACTGCTTCATCTGTGTATCAGTCACTTTATTAAGAGCAGCAGGCTTTATACCCTTGGTAACCTTTGAGAAAATCTGAAGTGTGTTATTGCATTCAGCATAGGGTATTTCTCGAGTGACCATCTGTAGCATGCACAAGCCGAAGGAATAGATATCAGCCAGCTGATTATAGTCTTCGTCGTAAAGTTCAGGTGCCATGAATTCAGGTGTACCAATGAAAGATTTAGCTCTAGCGTTGTCCAGAACTGTGGCAAGTCCAAGATCTCCGATTTTAACCTTGCCGGAGTTTCCATTCACAAAGATGTTTGCACACTTGATGTCTCTGTGTATAATCGGTGGATCATGACTGTGAAGGTAATCCAAACCGCTTAGGATCTGTCTCGCCCAGTTCTTGAAAGCCTTATTATCAAGATGAGTATGTTTCTTGCAATAGTGGCTGAGATCCCCTGACGTGAAAAGCTCAGTGATCATGTGGATTTTCTTCTTTTTATCATCCACCCAAGAATGGTAACACTTGATCACATTAGGATGCTTCAAACCCTTTATCAGATTTGCTTCCTCCAACAAGCCTTGAAGTTGTTTCTCAGAGTTCAATATCTCCTCAGTTAACTTGACCTTACTCCATGCAACTTCTATTCCTTCGATCTCATCAAAACCTTTATAAACTGTTTTCCAAGCCCCTCGTCCCAAGACTTCACGATACCTTACATACCGCCCTGTAGGATCTCTCTCGGCAACCTCCGGATCATCCTCGACGTAACTCTCCTTTCCCAACGAAGACACTGAACTGGAATCCATGGTTTTAAACTGTACTAACCGACAATGGACTCCCGCAGTAAGCCCTAAGATAGAGCTCACTCGACAAACTCAGTCAGGTGCGTTAACCAACCGATCGAGTTGCGCTGAGCGCCCCCCCTGCAGCTGATCGTGAACTCCTTTCTTTTGCCTAATCATCTTTACTTTCACGCATTGGAAATACATCGTAGGTGATGGGGGTTTAAACTATGTTGATTCTTGATTGTAGGGGAAGTAACAAAAAGTGGTTTGAAACCTTGTGAATGGAGGGGCAGCAGTAACAAGGGAGATCTCTCAGTAAAAACCTAGGGTGTTGTTGTATGTGGGGTGATAGCTTGGTTTATGAATTCTTGGCCTATAGCGTTGTATATATAGTTGTGTGTTTGCGTAACCTTAAAACTACCAATTCTGTTCGGATTTTAAGAGGTGTTTGATTGGATACAAAGTTCTACGGGAATTAGATAACGTTACAAGCAAAACTTCCATATTACACTAAACCCTATTTTGTGAAGTGAGGTTTTATTTGTTCACCGCTGAATTTTTAACCCAACTCAAAAAAAAAAAAAAAATTACACATGAACAATGGTACGTCTAAATTTTGTGAAGTGGTGTTTTATTTTCCAAAGTGTTATTATTTTGGCAAATTTAAAATATATAAATAGTGATAAATTTCAAAAATTTGTATGTACATATTATATCCTTTTTCCGTACGAACTAGAGAAATAGTAGAAACTTGTAGAAAATCTTACAAAAATGCCACAATGATGATACTTTTATTTGTTTTATATATTTGTTTTATTTATTTGAGGTCACTCAAGCGCTTTTACTAATATGAGCATGGTTTATATTTTGCTTGTTTGGGAATATTTTTTACACTATTTTATAATTTATTTTCACAAACGTTAAATAATTACAAAAAAAATCAAAAAGTTGAATAATATAATTATAAATATTTATTATTAAGTTTATGTCGTAATTATTTTGTTATGATCATTATGATCATCATCGTCATCATTATTATTACTTTTACCTATTTATTACTCAAATTATCGAATAAAAGTCTTGTTTTTTTAATTATAATTAGATATAGTCGATAGTTGACTTAAAATGGCCGATTGCATTTCATCAACATTGTAAATAAAAAATTCTAAGCCAAAAACTTATGTTATTGTTCTAGCTCTTAAGGAAAAATATATAAATTATAATGATTATCACTATTTGATATTTGAAACTTGGCAATGTGAAGACACTTAAAAAATATATTCTAACTTAACTAAATTTAGACTACATTGGTATGCTTTTTTTTAGCTAAATTAAAAAGTCACAAGTTAATTAACAAGTAAACTGGTTTTGTGAAAGTTCCGGTCCTTAGTTTATATACATTCCACTACGTACCTCATAATCCACCAACCACACTCATAACCACTATAAATGTAAGTAATATCCATAATAAATGTAATTAATTTCAATAATACTAATTATTCAATGGTAAGTCTCATCTTATTACAATAAAGAAATCATTTTATTACAAAACGATGATAAAAACTAATAATAACATTAATAACAATAAAAATAATAGAAATAACATTAATACTATTATCAATAATAATAATCAAATAAATACCAACGGTACGTTAGTGTTTTCAGAATGTTTTTATTTTTTCTAAATTTTTTTAATTAATTTTCTAAAGTTTTCTAGAAGTATTATGTAGTTTTCTGAACTTTCTGAACTTTTGACTTTTTTTGAACTTTTCTAATTTTTGTGAAAATAAAATTAGTAATTAATGGTGTAAAGAACATGCCTTATATATATGTTTAAAAAAATTTAACTTAAAATTTCTTACCTAATTTAATAAAATTTTTAATCACATATCACATCATATACATACAAAATTGTGTCACTATGGCACGGGTTCTAGTAAATATACATTCTAGTTTGTACCTCATAATCCACCAAGCACACTCAGCTCGTTATCCACTATAAATGTAAGTAATATCCATAATAAATGTAATTAATTCCCATAATACTAATACTCCCTCCGATCGACTCAATTTCTCACAAACTTTTTGACACTATTTGAAACATTTTTTTTTAAATAACTCTAAATTTATAATAAAAAATAAAAAATGCTTACATAAAAGTATTTGTAACTATATCTCCTGGATTTGTAATATTTTTTTCAAGTTTATTTTGTGAGTTTTTAATAGTCAAAATATAACCTCGACAAGTGTGACAAAACACATGTGGGGGAATGAGTGGATTGGAAGAAGTAGTATATAGGGAGGTTGGCATGGAGGAGGAGGTCGGGTGTGGTGCATTGCAATGATGAGGTAGGGAGGGGCATGGTGGCAATGATGTATTGGTGTGGTAGCTAGGGAGAGGGTTGTTATATGATAAGCTCAAACTGTCAAACTCACCAAAGTGAATCCATATATTTTCGGAGGCTGGTATGTGTCTATTAGTTTATTTCATTTGCACTTTTTTTTGTCTAAAAATTGCATGGTTGTAACATACAACATATATGGATAGTAAAATATATCATATGGGTAGTAACACACATATTTGTTTAGGAAATGAAGTATTTTATTACCATATACCTAAAAAAGACATGCATTATATAATTTGTTTTTACTAATCATATGATGTATCTACTAACTACATGATTTGTTTTACTATACATATAATGTATTTAACTATTCGGGCTAGCTTTGGCCATGAAATGCGGAGTGTGCAATGCAACTCGTGTAGAGCTCCTAGCAGCGCTTAACGGTTTAAAAATGGCTAGATATTTGGGATGCTTCAAGCTTATTCTGGAGATGGATCCAGAAATAATCACATCCATGTTCAGAGGTGATGTCCCCCCATGTGGAATCCGAACTTCTATCTATTGGTACAATGCCAAGAATTAATCAAGATAGAAGTCTGGGAGGTGATGGTCCAACATGCCTTTAAAGAGTAATGAGGTTGCAGACAAGCTAGCCAATATAGGATGCAAGATGGATGGGAGCTATGAAGAATATGATTGCCCTCCTTCTGCTTTGTATGATAGCCTTCTCAAGGACCTGATGGTATCCTCGAAGATGCGCCTCATATAGTTTTTTTCATTACTGTTGTATTTCCCTTCCCTTAGTACAAAAAAAAAAAAAAACATTTGGCTTTCTTGGTCAACTTGTCATACAACAAGAGTTTAAGGGCACTGGAACCTTTGAGTAAAGTGTAGGGAGACGCGTGCATTTACTGCTTGTTGAAATCAAGTTTTCCGTACATAAAATTTGCTATGTTTGTCAACCAGAAGTTGTGTTGTTGGCTGTGGAGCAATAGCATTACTAGCAGACTATCTACTCTCCTTTAATTTTTTTACTGTCTCTCCGATTTATTGAGTATCTGCATCATACTTGCACTGCTCGCCGTGCTCCCATTAAATTGAACTTGAACAAATTGTCCCAGTCAGTTGTAGGTTGGAGCTGGAGTTGAACTAATGATAGAGACGATTTCAAAACTCTCACGAGCATGATGATGTTTATATTATGAGTAGCATCTTGCCTATCAGCCAATCTACCGTAAAAGAGAATGGTCGTCCTATGAGATACTACGTATTAATGCCGTTCTAAAAATAGACATGTATTATTCCTTACTCTTCACTCACTCAAATACATTTTTGACACATATTTTTTGACATATACGAATGTTAGTGGATAAGGTTACTGCATATTATATTGGAAACAACTGGACAAATGGAAAACAATGTAGGCCGGAACTTTACTGTATATTAGGAAAACAGCTTGATGCGCCGTGGTATGGAAGTCACTGCCTTAGAAACTAATTTCGCCCTCACAAGGTTGCAATGAGATCAGGCGTCGTCCCCCAAGGTTAACATCGCACTCTCCTAGTTCGTGCACTCGAACAAGGAGAGTTGGAACTCATAGTTTATGCTCAGAAGATTAGAAGAAAAGAAAGAAGAGGAGATGATTTCGATCTGTGTATGAGAATGATCAACAAAGGACTCCATTTATAGCCAAAAAAGGTCAAAACTGATACTCAGAAAACTGTCAAGAATCAATGGCTTTTAACTCAAAATTTGAATACAAATAATGACCATTAAAAAGAGATATCAATTGTCATTATGACTGAAATCAAAATCATAAAACAGAAGGAGGAAATGAATTCTCAGTTTCAAACAATTTTAACATGTGCCAAAAAAAAATCGGGCATACTTGATTAATTGGAAGACTCATCCAACAACTGGACCCACCACTAATGTCAGCCCAAAAGGGTAGCCACACCGCGTACGTGTCACGAACACGAGCCGGACAGTGGTGGCGGCGCGCGCGCGGGGTTACCCCTTGTCTAGCTCACTAACACACTATAAACTCATTTTCCTTATAACCCACTAAACCTCTTTTTCCTTACCAATGTGGGACACTTGGTTTTTCACCAAACCAAAGGAAGCCTTATAACTTCCTTTGTATTACCTACAATTAAACCACCTCAACTGCATTAATTATATGAAAAATCTCTCAAAATAAGCCCAAATTTATATAGTCTCTCATTTTAATTTCCAAATTTGGATTAATACATAATATTTCCAAATTTGCCTCATTTTTCAGTTTTTGGTCATATTTACAGGTTAACAGGATTGACAGCCAAGTAAAAATTCGATGACGTGGCACCACAGTGCTAATGATAAGGGTAAAATTGTCCTTAAAATGGGTACAAAGTGTAATTTACACTCATTCCCTCCCTTCTTCACCCACCCATGTACTATTTCCCTCTACAATGGCAGACACCCTCTCAACGATCCTGTACAACCATTCCACATACCTCGTTCTCACCATCAAAACAACATAAATAGCTTCCTACCACTCTCTCTCCTTACCTCCCACTTTACCTCCATGCTTACTCCAAAAGTTGACCGCACCATTTCCTGCACCATTACATCCTCCATTATCTCCACCTACCATGCATCAATATATAAACACCAAATTATACCTAAAAGAACACTCCAAAACAACACCATCTCAGCCCCTAAAGCAACATTCCCGAACAACACGACCTCATTTTTCTCCTCTATTTCACCACCACCCTGTTTCTTCACCTCCAACTACCACTTCTCAATCCTCAACAAATGCTCAAACATGTAACCCTTTAACTTCTTAACTAACATCTGTTATCACTCATGCCCGATACCCGCACCAATGGTCTAAGAAACACACTATGACATAATGGCAAAAGGGCTTGATCTCCTCACCAAACACATTAGTAGCTAGACATGATAAAAAATCTCATTCCCCAACTCACTATCACAACCATTAAAAAAAAGAACAAATCTTTCACAAAAATCCCTACTAAATACTCCAAAACAAGAATACCACCTCATATTTCTCATAAATACAAACATTTTCCCAAAAAACGACAAACGAACAAAGTGGAGGTCGGAGAAAGGGGGTGGGGGGCAGTAATCTGGGTTGGGGTGTGCGCATATTAAGGATTGTGTTTTTTTTTTTTCTAGAAGTAGGGGGAGGGAGAAACTGATGGGGACATGCATAACTATTTAAGAGGGTTTCTCAATAAATTATAATGTGACTGAATTTACAACTTTTCACTTCGGAAAATGTCCCTATCAGTATTCTGAGGGATCTTGATAACGAGCACAACCATTTCAACTTCATTATAATACGACAACCTTCAAACCTTCCTTTTTACTGAAAATATCATAGCTCATACTCTTTTTACCATCTCTGAAAACACCACCTCCACTAGATAGTCGACTAAGCCACGCCAAGAAGCAATAACATTTTACTTGATAGAACATTTTTTGAAGACATATCTAACATATGTGTGATACCCCAAATTTGAGATTGAGATTTTATTAGTGCTTAATCGGATTGATAAAACTACTCATACCAACAAGATGCATTTTCTTTTCTGGGAACCCATCTACTTAAAAACTCCAAAGATAATTGTGCTTAACTGGGAGTAGCACAAGGGTAGGTGACCTCATGGAAAGTTTCCCATGGTGTGAACAATTAAGGTCAAAGTGCACCGTAGAGACCTATGTTGGTACATTCGATCTGGAAATGTTTGTGATTGGCTCGCTTGTGCAATGAGGACGTTGCAGTCCTTTAGTGGGGGTGATTGTGATACCCCAAATTTGATATTGAGATTTGAACAGTGCTTAACATGATTGATAGTACTACTCCTACCAACAAGATGCATATTCTATTCAAGGAGCCTATCTACTTAGAAACTCCAGTTAAGCGTGCTAGGAGTAGTACAATGATTGGTGACCTCCATGGGAAGTTTCTCGTGGTGTGCACAAGTGAGGACAAAGTGCACTTAAAAGACCTATGTTTTGATACAGTGGGTTCTATACACAATCTGTAAAACCACAAACTACATTTGATAACATTCGTCAGCCCACGAGGGGTTGAGGTGTTACAATATGGTAGTCTTGTCAAGCTACTATCATCAAACTTGAAGAATTTTATAATAGGGGAAAAATCAGTAAGAAACCAGTTGTGAATATATCGTAGAAAGGTCTGTATAAGAAAAAAAAAAGTTTTCTATGATATGTTCACTTTTTTTACGTAGGGGTCCCGAGTTATCCCAACCTACACCCTAAACCTAGTTTTACCACAAACCGCTTGCTAGACACCTCTTACACCTCCTAACCTCCAACTACCATTAAATATCGCCCCAAACACTCAAATCACAACCAAATAATCTACAACCTAAGAAACCGGAACTAAAAAAATTTAAAGCCAAGAGAGGAAGTGTTATACTTAGTGCAATTCAACAACGATCCCATGAATAGTTTGAACTTTCACAATGAGACAACCCCCTCCAAACTGTTCTACGCTAATTTATATTGCACTACTGAGCCACCACCTTCATTGTCTCTCACCGGCACACCACACCGCCACCTCAGCATTCTAGACGTGCGACCATGGTGAGCCCATCAACATTGTGCCAACACCATCTCTAATTTGAACTAATATCATTAAGCTCTTTGTGTTATCTATATCACCATTGTTCTTTGTGGACTATGTGGCGGCAACTCTACCGTAATGCCTTATTGTTTACTATTGTCAAAAAGGCTCAAACTAAGCGTTTACATGGACATCATTGACAAAGAACGAGTGTAATTTAGCATGTAGGATATGGGGGTGGACAAATAAGGATGTGAAGGTGTGGGGGAGTATTTTAAGGAGGGAGATATAAGGTGGGAGGTGGTACATGGTGGTGTAGGGGATTAGTGTTTTATGAGTGGAGAGGTATGTTGGGGGTTTGGGGTTGGGGGCATGCAAAGTAGTGGCAATAAGATGTTGCAAGATAGTGGTTTGGGAAAAAACTAGGTTTAGGAATTAGATTCTTCGTGGAAAAATGAGGCTTAGTTTAGGTAATCCGATAATATATCAAACTTGGGACTAATGTAAGTAAAGTGCCAAACTTGGTATTATTCTCATAATGTTTCCTATTTTTTAAAGCAAATATCCATTATATATATTTATACGTAAACTTTGTGAAGCATTACTCGATAACGTAGCCATGTACCAACCTGCCGCCATAGCCTCCACCAACCATGAGGTCGGGCTTTCGCAGCCCAATCTCCACCGCGCCTGTATCACCATAAAATTGAATCGCTAGCTAAATTTAAAAACGGAGAGAGAGAGAGAGAGAGAGAGAGTGAGAGAGAGACAGAGAGAGAAGACCTAATGGTGAAGAAATGGATATTAGTGGCGTTGTAGAGGTGGTGTTGTAGTGGTAGCTATCATTAGTGATGTTGCAATATTGGAATATGAAAGGAGGCTGAAGAAAAAAGGGAAGGAAGAGGACATGTGTTTTAGTTGGATTGTATAAAGACGTATACTTTTTTATGCCAAATATGAAAAATTGGACGGTGTACTAATGTACACAATACATTTTATACACACAAAGAATATGAAAGAGTAATTTTTCTCTCTCACTACTTACAACCACTTCTACCCACCCGCCTGATCCCTGACAATCCCTTATCTTTCATTTATGGGCCGTCTTCCCCTGTCTACCCATTAGTCCGTCACCCACTCTTCCTTGGTTGTGTCGTTACCCCCTCTTCCTTTAGTGTCGCTGCCCTCCCATCCTCACCCTTAATAGTTTCCCACTTTCAATTTCTCACTATCCACCAATAGAGCTTGTAATCTGGGTCGAGTTAGTTTTGAATCAGGTAATGTCGGGATCAGGTCGCATCGGGTCATATATTCTTTCGGGTTGGGTTAGGGTCCGTTCGGGGCGATTTTGGATCGGGTCAATTTTGGGTCAAGTTAATCTCTATTATAATTTCATGTTAATAAAATTTTATCCAACATTATATATCAAATTATAGGAAATAAGAAAAATAAATTCTATATAAAATAACGCTTACAAGATTTTTATGAGAATCAATTATGGTTCAATCAATTTTGTGTTCGATACCTGTATCGGGTCGGGTTGCAGTCCGGGTCATGTTTCGAATTGAATCGGTTTTGAGTCAACTCGATCAAGTCGTTTTCAGGTTCCAACTTTTCGGGTTATATCGTATTTCGGTTAAGCATTGGGTCGATTTTGAATCGATTTCGAGTGATGCTTTTCTCGAATTGTATCGGGTGGGGTTTTGGAAGGTTCCGGTCGAATCCACCATCCACATTCATCTCCACCGCCACATTACATGCACACACCGCCATCACGCCTCCCCTCACCCCTTCCCCACCTAACGTCGTCGCTCTCATCCCTTCCCTTGTGTCACTATCTGGCCTCTTCTAATCCCCACTCTAAACCCGGCCCTTACCAACCTTCAATTTCTCTCTCCCGATCACCTACAGTCACCTCTATCTTCCCACCCCCACCCAACAACCGCAGTCCTACATGCACCACGACCTACAACGTCGTCCTCTTCCCGTGGATATCAGCTATGTTTATCATGGATATTATTGTTTTAACCGAATTATGTGTACACCAAACAATGTGCAAATATGCACTCTTATCTCCACCACCACACTTCATGCCACACCGCCACCACGCCTCCCATCACCTCTTCCCCACCTAACTTCGTCGCTCCCATCCCTTCCCTTGTGTCATTGTCCCCTTCTAATTCCCACTCTCAACCCTTACCAACTTTCAGTTTCTCTCTATCGATCACTTATAATCACCTCTATTGCCCCACCCCAACCCCCACCCAACAACCGCACTCCTATATGTACCATGGCCTATAGCGTCTCCCCGCAGATATTAGCTACATTTATATATTATGGATATTATTAATTAAATTGAATTATGTGCACACTAAGCAATGTGTACATATGCACACTATACAAAAATCAGCCAAATATGCCAACACGCACTCGAGAAGATTTACACCACAACCGACTCAAACTTCCCATGCTTTGTTATCCATTTCATTTGTATTTGCTTTTCTTTTTTTCCTTTTGTGACTCAATCATGAAAAGACATTTTTTAAAGAGTAATAATTGAGATTTGAGACGAAAGATCGGTGTGAATACAGGTGTATAATGTACGTACGTAATGTATCACCTCACCTATATATCTATATTACAACGTACATGAGCTTATATTATTATGTCTTCCATATTTATTCCCCTCACCAACTACTTTCTCTCCTCCCACCCCCCACCCCCCACCCTTCCTAGCTTCCACCAACATAAGCTCTTACTCATGTAGTAAGCTTTCTCACACTCCTTCAAATCCCCCAACATTCCTCCTCTCTCGGTATACTCTACTAAAAGTAAGTTAACAAGGGTACTACATAATGGAAGGACTATCAACTAATGTGTACAAAGGCATAAAAAGCTACTGGAAGAGGAGGGGCTACATAAGGCTAGGTGATGGGAAGGCCCGGACCCGGACCGAAACGGGCCAGGATGGCCCGAACCCGAACCCAACCCAGGGAAAGCGGAGGCGGTTCTGGCGGGTGAAAATTAGCCCTAGGGTCCGATTCTGGAGGCGGGTCGGGTCACCTAAAAAATGGCTGACCAAACTAAGAGATGCCTACGTAAATATGATGCTTAAGTTCGCGAATTCCGGGCTTGTGGGCGGGCCAACCGGGTACGGAGGCTCTGTCGAATGCGGGTACGGATTCGGAAAAGGCCATAATAAGGAGTATGACGAGAAAATGATCGTGGAAATTTACAAGTCTTTGATGATAGCACAAGGGCAGCTAGTAACTCGTAATGGTGGAGCTGCCAATAAACATAGCTCTCAACATCGTATCACCATTGCTACTAGCTAGGTAATTCTAACACTAGACGCAGATTGATGTTTCTTTCTTTATATTTTATTTGGGTGGGGATCAATGATTAGGTGATCACAATAATTTGTGATCATTTGATTGAGTAGTAATAAAATGTTGAATTATGTGTAAGCACTGCACATGTGATGGATTTCGTTGTCTGTGAGCGTTGTAGGGTCGGGGGCCTCGGGGCCGATTATAAATACTACTAGCAAGCTTTGATTGATATTTGATTGCTATGTTACGTAGGCTTATTCGCACCAAATGGTCCAAATGGAAGTAAAAACTGCGGAGTACAAATTCTACAAATGTGACGAAATATGTTCATGGAACACCTTTCACTTAATATCTATTTCCACATTTCATATAAGGAATTTGAACTCGCTACTGGAGTTTTAGATAAAGTCTGAGTGCCTCCACCATCAAATTTCTGAGAATTTGCCTATTGTGATATCCTAGTGATATACGGAGTACTTCGTACTATATATGTTATATGCATATTTATTTTTTTTCCTTTTTGGGCGCAAATATGTATGCAATTATGCAGGGTATGTAGTTATCTACTATTTGCCTATAGTGATATCCTAGTGATACTTGACTAGCTTCTTGTCTAGTTCTTTTGTTCTAATACCACCACGCTAAAATGATAGACAGCGGCTGAAATGCATCTGTAACAGCAGGTGTTGGCGCAGAGCATGCCTATTCAAATAAGGCTATTGTAAATTGTAATGAGCCAAATTAACTAAAGAGAGCATTTCAAGGATGATTGGGTCTTCAAGCATCTATGTGTTCGTTTTAGGCACTTTATTGTAGACGAGTTCGTTACAAGACTCCGTAGAGAAAACCCGTCATAATCAACTGAAGATGGATCTTCCTCTTTTCTCTTAGGGGCTGAATCATCATCATTCATCAATTAACTAAAAGAAGAAATATCATAATGAGTGGAATTAACTTGATTTTGCGGTGCAATTAGGCAATGAAAACCATAGTACTTCGGTACAAGTCAGATAATCTTTAGTTTCAGTTGGCACATCTTATCATGTTAGTTGCAGACTTGCAGTTAACACATCACACTGGCGTGTACGATTTTATACTAGTTAAGTAAGACTAGGATGTATTTAAGCATTTGTCAAAAATAAAATAAAAGAAAGTAAGAATATGTACTCCAATTACAGTACAATTTTCTCAAGAGTAAAGTTTTTTAAGATATTAGAGTTTACTATGATGCTTGCAAGTCATAGTCCATCTGAGTATCAAGTTGCAGAAATCCACCTATATACACTTGTATTATTTAAAAGTAAAATCAAGGAGGAACCTCAAATGACCGTAGGTCTTGGTCTAATTGAGCATTTTGGTTCTTGTACTGCTTATAATCAGAGCCTCGGGGGTACGTATACAGGCCCGGCCCTGATGCAGGGCAAGGTTGGGCGGCCGCCCCAGGCCCACCAAGAAGAGAGGCCCATCTGTACATGTTTTCAGTTACCAGAAAAAAAAAATTTAAAAGCAAAACTTTTTAAAACACGGTATCAGTAATTTACTCCCCAAAAGTGACTTCTTTTTCTTCTCCCTGTATCTTCCCAAAATTATATTTTCTAACTTCTCCTACAATCACTCCACTTTTGACTTTCCATCTCTTCCCCCATTAATGATGTATAGTTTTTTGGTATCTTTGATTTTCCGTTGTCAATTTTTGCCCATAAAAAGGCTTATAGAACTTCTTTCTCCATTATCATATCTCTTTAACACTCCTAAATTGAAATTAATCAATACTTATTACTGAGTCTAGCAAGTTCTAACACCACCATCAGCCGCGAGCCGTCGGCCACCACTTGCCGCCGGCGCCCATCCCGGCCCCGCTACGCCGACCAGTGACCACCGGTCCACCGTCCACAGCACCACCAGTCGTCACTCGTCGGTGTTCCCAAGTCCCCCGCTCAATTAGTTCGTTAGTATCTATCTAACTTCTATAATTCTATTATTAATATTTAAGTTCTTGGTTTGAAAAGATGGAATTTTCCGAATTTCAGCATTATTTTTACATGGATTTTGTCAATATTTTGAACTGTGATAATCGGCATAACCGCATAACCTTTTGGTCCTTTAGTATTGTGTCCTCTGCAATCATTAGTTTTTTACTATTCATAATGTTTTTTTTTTTTTGTTGCACAAAGCCACAAAAGGCCAAAATTTTATGGGTTGCTGATGATTGCTAGTAATGGATTATGGATGATAAATTGATAATGATTGATGTTGTTGAAGACTTACTTGAGATCGTCAATGTCACAAGAGAGGTTAAATGGTCTAGCAATTTTGAGCATTGAGAAGGTTATGTTGGAAAATATTAATGTTGACGCTATTATCAACGATTTTGCGTCTAAGAATGCTCAAAGATCTAAGTTTGTTTGATTTTAAAGTTTGTTCTCATTAGTTGGACTTGTAAGAACAAAGGTTATTGTTTTTTTATAATAAATTGAGACGATTATGACTTTTGAGCAAAAAAAAAAAAAATTATTTTACTTTTTATACTTATCGCTATTTTCTATTAGGGGCCCTTTGTTTTTTTGCCCCAGGCCTCGAAATCGTCTGGACCGGGCCTGTACGTATAGTGGGTATGGCAAGAGAATTGCAGCACTTCTGTTGAGCTACTACTTCTGTTACCATTTTCAAGTTGCAGGTACTTAACACCTGTACCTTATTTAAATCAACTAATTAGATATCAACAAAATTGTGACAAACTGTTAATTTTCGTGAGATGATACACTGGCCATGTGGACCAATACCCTGGGTCTGTAGGTTAATGTTTTATTAGGCCGCAGATCGCGACAACACGTCAACACCCAACTCTTTCTTAGTTCGGAATCTTCCAATGTCCTGATCCTGCGATGCACATATCGTCACATGCATGTACGCGTTCTTATATATTTCTTCACCTTTACTGTTGCATGTGAAGGTGTTTAATGCGCGCCATTTGTGTCACTTTACGGTAAACTGTATATTCCCATGATCTCCATCCAACAATTCTAAAGATATGCTAAGTAGTAGCCCGCTCCCTTTGTGAATCATTTTATCAATCAGCAAGTATGAGACATTGCTCAAATGCTCATGCAACAGGACGAAAAATAAGGTTATGATATGATAACTAAGGTTAAAAGAGAGCGACTGAGCGAGATTATCTTCAAAGAGTGTACATACGTTTGTGCTAGAGCAATGTATAGTTATGGAAACACGATCGACCCAGTGATTAAGACATACTTTGTAGTATTAAATACAGAAGTCAATCTTCAAATACAATTAAGTGATAACCAACAGTACAAGGTGGAGGTACACCGCTGATTTACTAGTCTCACAGTTCTTATTATGTTGGAAAACGGTCGAGCAGTACCAATTGAGAGTAAAAGATTACGAGGAGATTTAATTAACTAATTTAATTTGTTTTCGTATTTTGTCCGAAGCAGCAAGTGTACTCTTGTTTAGCCTAATCCAAGTGTGTGTGCGCACGCGCGCTTTAATCCAAGTTTAATATACACGTTTTAACAAATTCCGTACATTAATTAGTTACGGTTGTTCTACTACTATTTGTTATAACTTGTTAAAATATTGTGAAAGTTATTACATCATATGGATAAATTTAAACAAAATGTGATGTAACGGCCGAAAAAGCTTTGCTCAAAAATCTCTAAAAGCCCAAAAAATTTAATACAAATCTATACAAGTGGAGAAATATTGCTTGAAAATTCCATAGAATTCAGATATTTTAACTTGATCTTCAAACTTATTTGGGATTTTGTTTATTTGAATTATGTAGAAATTTTATGGATTAGACAACAATTTTTCTAGATTTTTTGAGAATTTGAAATATGAAAATTTGGTTGCTGGTTCTTTTATCACAACTCAAATTTGGGTTTTTCTAGGGGGGTGGGTTTGAGTGAGAGATTTTTTGCACCCGTCTTTGATGTCGCAGCATGATCAGGATCATTAATACTCCCACGATATTTGTCGCCTTTATCACACATATATAATATCTTACCAAGCCCGTGTGCGGTACAACTTTTTTTAGAACTCTTTAACATAAATTTTCCTAAATTCATCGCATTCTCATTACACCACACAAAGGCATCATTGAAACTTCCGAAGGTTAAACTTGTGGCAAATAAGTTGCTATAATCAACTATGTCGCCTTCATCTTTTTTCCAAAGAAACTTACAAAATTCAAATAGCATATATTTAAATTTAAAATATAAATAATAAATTTGTAATAGATCAATTTAAAAACCTATAAAGGGACGTTGCGGATATACGTTTTGGATTTGATTTCAAAACACAAGGTTCATATACAAAGCCCATAAGGACCCTATCACAGTTGGACAGTGGGTTAAGGCTTTCTCTAGGCCTAACTAACAGCCTTGGATGTCCACTACATATCTTGTACGGTTGTACTTGTACCCATGCTATGCCATTCTGACTCCGACGCATAAAGCCACTTTTTTTTTTTTTTTAGAGGGTAAACATGTACACATAATACAACCTTTACCTCTCTACTATACCAATCATGTGAAGGGCTTGAATCCTCTAGAGTTAATTTCATAGAGTTGATAGACTTTACTATAAGTGATAGCATGAAAAATGGGTTCCGTGTCAAGACTATCCAAAAGGGGAGACTTTAAATTAAATTATTATTGTTTATCTCTACATGATAGAATTGTTTATAACTATAGAGTAACCCAATGCGAAAACTTCACCCTCTATATAAACTGTATGCAATTAATTTCACTTCGTGCAAATGAAGGGAGTTATAATTAACAAGCACCTTTTCCATGTGTATAGCATGGATTAGAATCGTACGTAAACAAAATCACATAGCATACCTCGATTATGCTACTTTGTAATTTGATATTTATGTTCAAGTCATTGTTATTTGAACTTCCCTTTTAAAATTATAACTTTAGAGCAAATTAGGATGTGTCAATAGTTGATCATTATCTTAAGTTTTTGGTGTAATTATGGAGTCAAAATGACGTGGATTGATAAAAGGACATTATAGGGTAAATGGGTAAAGTATTCACTTAAATATCACCTAACTTACTCACGAAAAATTAATGTTTGGTCTTGACCCAACAAGTGGTGCATACATCCGAAATCACAATAATATAATATTATATATGCGTAAAAAAAAGCCTTAGAGTAATTCGACCATTGTCTATTATATTCCTTACAAGTTACAATAGAACCCCAAATTTCAATTCTAAAACTTGATTAATCTAATTAGAAAACCGTGCGATTGAAGAAAAAAAGAGAAGTTGATGATGGAGCATATAACTTAATTTAGTTTAATAATCTATTGAAATTCCAAATTATATAAAAATTGAGTGATTTTTAGGAGTAAAGGAGAAGGGCTCGGGTTGTAAGGTGAGGGTGGAAGGAGATAACTAATGAAGGAGACTTGTGAAAGTGAGACACACAAAAAATATGACGACATGAGGACTGTAATACCCCGTATTT